>JAQQSZ010004325.1:0-14185 GCA_028646595.1 Phalanger gymnotis | reverse complement strand
TCTAAGGGGAAAACAACAAGAAATTTATTTAGGCCCCACCGCAGCAAAAACTTGAACCAGCCTCCCCATTCCAACATCTTGACAAAAAGACTCCAGGCCCAGAAAGCCCATTTCACAAGGGCAACTAGGAGGCCAAAGAAAAGCAAGAGAGTATTTAGCCAAATCATGTTCACTGGCCTCACGTTCCTGCTTGCACTTGGGTAAGTCCCGCTTCCGCAGCTTCCTGCCTCTCCTGCCTCCGCAGCTTCTGGCTTCCGCAGCTTCTGGCTTCCACACCTTCCGCCGCCGCTGCTGCCACTGCTGAAGTTGTCTCCCAGCTCACCCCTCCTCGCAGCCAAGCTTCCGGCATTCTCAAGCCCCCCCTCAACGACCAGAGACCATTGGTTCCCGAGCTGGCCCCTCCTAAGTCACCAATCCACACCCACACAGGTTTCACACCTGACAGGGCCCTGGGCCTGGGGCTTAGCACTTAACAGCTGAAAGTACTTCCACTCAAAAGAAACAAAAGCCATGCTAATGAGACAATTTTGCTTAACAACACAGAGGGGTATTGGAGGGGAGAGCTCAAGCAAGTCCCTGCTTTTACTCCACCATCTTGGCTCCACCCCTATTTTTTTCTTTCTTTTGGTATTGTTTTTACAATTTCTTGATCTCTCATAGAGTCATTAGCTTGCATTTGCTCCCATATAATTTTAAAAAATATTTTAAAGAAGAATTATAACCAACAGAATGAATCATGAGAAAGAAGAAACAAAACCAAAAAAGAAGGAAAAAAAAAAGAGAGCAAATAGTTTGCCTGAAATTGCATTTAGACTCAGTAATTCTTCCTCTGGATGTGGATAGCTTTTTCTGTCATAGACCTGTCTTTGGACTTGTCTTTGAACCTTGTATTGTTGAGAAGAGCCACATCTATCAAAGTTAGTCATGACAAATACTGGATGTCTGTAATTGTGTATGATGTTATCCTGGTTCTGCTCTCCTCACTCAACATGAGATCACATGTTTCCAAGTTATTATGAAGGTCATCTGCTCCTCATTTCTTATAGCACAATAGATTTCCATTACATTCATGTACCACAACTTGTTTAGCCCAATGGATAGGCATTCCTTTGATTTCCAATTCTTTTCCACCACAAAAAGAGTTCACAACTTCCAGCAACAATGCAAAAGTATTCCAATTTTCCCACATCCTTTCCAGCACTTATCATTTACCTGTTTTGACTTGTTATCCAATGTGACAGGATAGATGTAGTACCTATGGGTTGTTTTGATTTGCATTTATCTAATCAGTAATAATTTAGAACGTTTTTTTGTTATGACTATAAATTGTTTTGATTTCTTCATTGTAAAACTGCCTGTTGATATCCTTTGACCATTTTTCTATTGGGGAATAACTCATATTATTATAGATTTGACAAAGTTCTTTATATAGTTTAGGTATGAAACCTTTATCTAATAAACTGTCTACAAATTTTTTTTTCCAATTTTTTTTCTTTCCTTCTGATCTTGGTTACATTTGTTTTATTTGTACAAAAACAGTTTAATTTGATGTAATAGAAATTATATATGATGTTACACCTAATTTTGCTCTCTATTTCTTGTTTATTTACAAATTATTTGCCTACCCATAAGTTTTATAAGCTATATGTTCTATATTCTAATTTTCTTGTAAAAATCTCTCTTTATTTCTAGGTCATGTATTCATTTTGACCTTATATTGAATGCTATAAGATACCGATCTATGCCCAGTTTCTACTATACAGCTGTACAGTTTTCCCAACAATTTTTACAAAATAATGAATACCAAATATTAAGTCTTTACACTTGTTAAATATAAGATGCTGCTGTAGATTATATGTCTACTCTATTCCACTGTATACCTATTCTGTTCGATCCACCTTTCTGTTTCTTAGCCAGTACCAGATAGTTTTGATAATTGCTGCCTAATAACATAAACTACATTTTTATTGACTTTTTGTTTTTCCAAATGAATTTTATTTTTTTTCTAATTTGGTAAAAAAAATTGGTAATTTAATTGGGATAGCACTGAATATATAAATTAATTTGATGGAAAATTGTCACTTTTATTATATTGGCCTGGCCTAACCACGAACAATTAATATTTCTCCAATTATTTAAACCTGATTTTACTTATATAAAAAGTTTTTTTAGATATATATTCTTTATTTTATTTTTAGTTTACAACACTAAGTCCCACAAATTTTTGAGTTCCAAATTTTCTCCCACCCTTCTCTCTCCTCTTCCCCACTCCAAGACAACATGTGATCTGATATAGGTTCCACATGTACCTTCACATTAAACTTATTTTCTCAATATTCAAGTTGTAAAGAAGAATTATAACCAATGAAATAAATCATGAGAAATGTAAAACAAAATTAAAAATAAAATAAAATAAGATGGAGCAAATAGTTTGCTTCAATCTGTATTCAGACTCTGTAATTTTCTCTGTATGTGGATAGCCTTTTCCATCATGAGTCTTTTGAGGCTGTCTTAATACTTCTCTTCATTGAGAAGAGCCAAGTCTACCAAAGTTAGTCATCCCAGAAGCAATATGTCTGTGGTTGTGTACGATGTTCTCCTGGTTCTGCTCCCTTCACTCATCATCAGATCATACAAGTTTCTTGAGGTTCTTATGAAGTCCATCTACACCTCATTTCCTGTAGAACAATAGTATTCCATTACATTCATATACTGCAACTTGTTTAGCCATTCCCCAATTGATGGGATCCCCTTGATTTCTAATTCTTGCCACCACAAAAAGAGCTGCTATAAATATTTTTGTACATATGAGTCCTTTTCCCCCTTGTATGATATCTTTGGGATATAATCCTAGAAGTGGTATTGCTGGGTCAAAGGGTATGCACATTGCTCTCCAGAATGGTTGGATCAGTTTACAACTCCACCAACAATGCAATAGTGCTCTAATTTTCACACATCTTCTCCAGCACTTATCATTTACCTGTTTTGACATGTTAGCCAATCTGACAGGAGAGATGTGGTACCTAAGAGTTGTTTTGATTTTCATTTCTCTAGTCAATAGAGATTTAGAGCATTTTTCACATACCTATAAATATTTTTAACTTCTTCTGAAAACTGCCTGTTCATATCCTTTGACCATTTCTCAATTGGGGATTGACTAGTATTCCTATAAACTTGGCTCATTTCCTGGTGTATTTTAGGATGAGGCCTTTGTGAGAGACAGTGGTTATGAACATTCTGTACCAATTTTCTGCTTCTCTCCTAATCTTGGTTGCATTGGTTTTGTTTGTACAAAAACTTTTCAATTTAATGTAATCAAAATTATCCATTTTGCATTTCGTAATTCTCTCTATCTCTTGTTTAGTCATGAATTCTTTTCTTCTCCATTAGTCTGACATGTAAACTACTCCCTTTTCTCCCAAAGTGCTTATAGTATCAGCCTTTATATCTAAATTGTGAACCCATTTTGACTTTATTCTGGTATATGGTATAAGATTTTGGTCTATGCCCAATTTCTGCCAAACTACTTTCCAGTTTTCCCAAGAGTTTTTATGAAATACTGAGTTCTTATCCCAGAAGCTGGACTCTTTGGATTTATCAAAGAGTAGGTTACTATAGTCATTAACTACTGTGTCCTGCATACATAACCTGTTCCACTGATCCACCACTCTATTTCTTAGCCAGTACCATGGAGTTTTGATGATTGTTGCCTTACAATATAGTTTAATATCTGATATGGCTAGGGCTCCTTCCCTAGCAATTCTTTTCATCAGTTCCCTTGATATTCTGGACCTTCTCTTCTTCCAGATGAATTTTGTTATTATTTTATCTATTATTTTATCTTTCTTGTAAAATAATTTTTGTTAGTTTTATTGGCATGGCACTAAATTAGTAAATTAATTTAGGTAAAATTGTCATTTTGATTATATTAGGTCAGCCTAGCCATGAGCAACTGATGTTTTTCCATTTATTTAGATCTGACTTTATTTGTGTGAGAAGTGTTTTGTAATTGTGTTCATATAATTCCTGGGTTTGTCTTGGCAGGTAGAATCTCAAATATTGTATAGTGTCTAAAGCAACTTTAAATGGAATTTCTCTTTCCATCTCTTCCTGTTGGGCTTTGTTAGCAATATATAGGAATGCTGAGGATTTATGTGGGTTTATTTTATATCCTACAACTTTGCTAAAGTTATTTATTATTTCATAGAGTTTTTCATTGATTCTATAGGATTCTCTAAATAGATCATCATATCATTTGCAAAGAGTGATAACTTAGTTTCTTCTTTGCCTATTCTAATTCCTTCAATTTTTTTCTTCTCTTATTGCTAAAGCAAACATTTCTAGTGCCAAATTAAATAATAGGAGTGGTGATGGGCATCTTTGTTTCACCCCCAATCTTATTGGAAATGCATCTAGTTTATCCCCATTACTTATAATGCTTGCTGATGGTTTTAGGTAGATGCTACTTATGATATTAAGGAAGACTCCATTTATTCCTATGCTTTCTAGTATTTTTAATAGAAATGGGTGTTGTATTTTATCCAAAGCTTTGTCTGCATCTATTGAGATAATCATATGGTTTCTGCTAGTTTTGTTGTTTATGTGATCAGTTATGCATATAGTTTTCCTAATATTGAACCAGCCTTGCATTCCTGGAATAAATCCCACCAGGTCTTAATGTATTATTCTTTTTTTTTTTTTTTTGAACAGGGCAATTGGGGTTAAGTGACTTGCCCAAGGTCACACAGTCAGACACTCAAATGTCAAGTGTCAGAGGCTGGCTTTGAACTTAGGTCCTCCTGACTTCAGGGCCACTACTCATTGCACCACCTACCTGCCCCAATAGTGTATTATTCTTGTGATAAGTTGCTGTGATGTTTTTGTTAATATTTTATTTAACAGTTTTGCATCTATATTCATTAGGAAATTGGTCTATAACTTTATTTCTCTGTTTCGGCCCTTATTGTGTCATAAAAAGAATTTGGTAGGACTCCCTCTCCATTTATTTTCCCAAACGGTCTATAAAGTATTGGAATTAATTGTTCTTTGAATGTTTGGTAGAATTTACATGTAAATCCACCTGGCCCTGGAGATTTTTTTGTAGGGAGTTCATTGATGGCTTGTTCAATTTCTTTTTCTCAGATGGGGTTATTTAAGTATTTTACTTCCTCTTCTGTTAATCTGGATAGTTAATATTTTTGTAAATATTTATCCATTTCTCTAAGATTATCAAATTCCTGGACATATAATTGGGCAAAATGATTCCTAATTATTGTTTTAATTTCTTCTTCATTGGAGGTAAATTCACCTATTCATTTTTTATATTGGTAATTTGGTTTTCTTTCTTTTTTTAAACAAATTTACCAAAGTTCGTCAATTTTATTGGTTTGTTCACAAAACCAGCTCTTAGCTTTATCTATTAATTCAATAGTTTTCTTGATTTCAATTTTATTAATTTCTCCTATCATTTTCAGTATTTCTAATTTGGTATTTAATTGGGGATTTTCATTTTTTTTCTGGATTTTTTACTTGCATGCCCAATTCATTGTTCTGCTTCTTTATTTTATTCATGTAAATATTCAGAGATATAAAACTTACCCTAAGAACTGCTTTTGCTGCCTCCCATAAGTTTTGGTGTGTTGTCTCATTATTGTCATTCTCTTGAATGAAGTTACCAATCGTTTCTATGATTTGTTCTTTGACTCATCCATTCTTTAGGATTAGCTTATTTAGTTTTGAATTAGTTTTTAGTCTGTCTTTCCATGGCCCTTTATTACAAATAGTTTTTATTGCATCGTGATCTGAAAAGGATGCATTGCCTATTTCTACCTTTCTGCACTGGATTGTGAGGTTTTTATGCCTCAGGATATGGTCAGTTTTTGTGTATGTGCCATGTATTACTGAGAAAAAAGCATATCCCTTTCTATTCCCATTCAGTTTTCTCCAGCAGTCTATCATATCTACCTTTTCTAAAATTCTACTCACCTCGTTGAATACTTTTTTGTTCATTTTGAGGCCAGATTTATCAAGTTAAGTGAGGGGGAGGTAGAGGTCCCTCTCTAGTATAGGTTTGCTCTCTATTAATTCCTGTAACTTCCTTAACTTCTCCTCTAGGTATTTGGATGACATACCACTTGGTGCATATATATTAAGTAATGACTTCATTGTCTATGGTGCCTTTTAGCAGGATATAGTTTCCTTCCTTATCTCTATTAATTAGATCTATTCTTGCTTTTGCTTTGTCTCAGACTTGGATTGCTACCCCTGTTTTTTTTTTTTTACTTCAGCTGAAGCATGATGTAATCTACTCCAGCCTTTTACCTTTACCCTGTGTGTATCCCCCTTTTTCAAATGTGTTTCTTGCAAACAGAATATTGTAGGATTACGGTTTTTAATCCAATCTGCTATCTGTCTCTCTTTTATGGGAGAGTTCATCCCATTCACATTCACAGTTATAATTACTATCTGTCTTTTTTTCCATCCTATTTCCCCTACTGTTTATGTTTTTATTTCTCCCTTTTTCCTTCCCCTCCTCATATTGTTTTGCTTTTGACCACTTCCTCCCTCCATATTCCCTCCCTTTCACTCCCCCCCCACCCTTGTTTTGCCCTTTCCCCCTTACTACTTTTTACTTCCTTTCTAACCACCTCCCTTTTCTTTCCCTTATCTCCTCCTACTGCCTGTAGGACAAGTTTGATTTCTATATTTATCACAGTATGTCATTCCCTCCTCAAACTGAATCTGATGAGAAAAAACCTCTAACATTGCTCTTCTCCCTCCCTTCTTTCCCTCTACTATAATATGTTTTTTCTCCTCTTCATGTGATATAATTTACCTTTTTTTACCTCCTCCTTACCTCTTCACCCCCAATCCCTTTGCACCCCTTAATTATGTTTTAATCATCACATCTGCTAATTTATACTCACATCTTCTGTCTATGTATATCCCTTTTGATTGTCATAATAACTATACTATTCTCAAAATTAACATATATAATATATACAAAATATAATCCTATATAAGGATGTAAACTTTTTGTCCTCATTGAATAAGTAGTTTTATTTGTTTTTTCCCTCCCTGTTTACCTTTTTATGTCTCTCTTGACTTTTGTATTTGAAGATCAAATTTTCCATTGAACTCCAGCCTTTTTAAGGTCTGTGATTCCTTTTTTTTCATTGAATGTCCATCTCTTTGCCTGAAAAATTATGCTTAATTTTGCTGGGTAGTTAATCTTTGGTTGTAGTCCAAGCTCCTTTGCCTTATAGAATATCATATTCCAATCTTTCCTGTCTTTTAATGTAGAAGCTACAAGGTCCTGTGCGATCCTGATTGAAGTTCCATGATATTGGAATTGTTTCTGGCTGCTTGCAGTGTATTCTCCTTGACCTGATAATGTTGGAATTTGGTTACAATACTCCTTGGAGTTTTCAATTTCTTATCTCTTTCAGGGGGTAATCAGTGGATTCTTTTGATGACTACTAACTCTGTTTCTACATCCTTGGAGCAATTTTCCTTGATGATTTCTTGGAAGATACTGTCCAGGGTCTTTTTTTCATCATGGCTTTCTGGTAGAACAATAATTCTTAGATTATCTCTCCTAGATTTATTTTCCAGGTCAGTTGACTTTCTGAAGAGACATTTATGTTTTCTTCTATTTTTTCATTCTTTAGATTTTGTTTGACTGATTCTTGATTCCTCATAAAGTCATTTCCTTCCACTTGCCCAATTCTAATTTTTAATGAATTGTTTTCTTCATTTAGCTTCTATACCCTTTTTTTGATATGGCTAATTTTATTTTTCAAGGAGTCATTTTCTCCAATTAGATTCTGAACCTCCTTAAGCATTTCACCAATTTTACTTTTTAAAGATTTGTTCTCATCAGTGAATTTTTTTTTCCATTTTTTTTTCTTTTACCTCTCTAATTTAGTTTTTAAAATAATCCTGGAACTTATCCAGGAATGCTTTTTGGGCTTGAGATCAGTCCATATTCCCTTTTGAGTTTTCAGATGTGGGTATAGTGTCAATGCTGTCCTTTTCTGAATTCATATTCATAATATGATTCAATGGTCTTTTTCACTTTTCTAAATTCCTTCTTCATGGTGGTTGCCTTTTTCCTGGCTTTTTAAGTGTATCTCTGCTTCTGGGGCCCAGGGGACTCTGTCCCAATCCTCTTGTGCTGTGGACTGGGGCCTGGTTACTGGTTTTGTGTGCTGTGGCCTCTGATTTTGTCAGCTAGAGGCTCTATAGTGCTACCGCTCACCTGGTGCTGAGCTGTGGTTGGCTGTTGTGCCAAGGATCGAGGCACAGTGAAGACTTTCTGAGTTTCTCCCAGGCATGGGAGTGTCACTGTGGGGGACTCGGGGGAGGGGTGATTTGGTTGCAGGGTGGTCTCAGCCATTGTCTGTGCTGGTGTCTGCCAATTCCCTGGGCTATGCAAAGGCACACCTGGGGTCTTGGTGTTGGTGTTTGCCAGCTCTGGCCCCCTGAGGCTCAGGAACTTCCACTGGTCTACCAAGGTGGGGCCTGCTGGAACCCCACCCTTCCTGTACTAGTCTCCTTCCACCACCACAAGAGAAGCCATTTCCCCAGCCCCACAAGCTATAAGATGACTGAACCTCTGCTTCTGGCTCCTCTATTCCAGGGTTTCTCCTAGGATAGTATCTTCAGGTTTATTCAAGGGAGAGATGAAAGTTGTTTTACCTGGTCATCATAGCTCCAGAAGTTCAAGAAGGTAAGTTTCATTCCTTTAGATCATGGGCTGAATGCCTCAGGAGTAGCTTCTGCCACGGCCACAGGGTCTGTGCTGATGGCTCATGTAGCTCTGATAGATACCCATCCTGGGCTAAGAGGCCTGGGAATCACCACTGCAGCTGGCAGTTAAGCCCTGGGCCTACTCCCACTCTTGCTCTGGTACAGTTTTGTTCTTTGTGCCCAGCGTTCTCCCAGCTCAGTTTGCTGGCTGAGTTCCACTGATGCTCCCGTTCTGGTGTGGTCAGGTACAGTTCCCCACACCCAGCACTCTCTCAGCCCACAGATCCATCCAGTTGACACTGGGGATTCTCCCGAGCATGAAGTCTGCCACAGTCAGTCTCTTCAAGTATTTGTTTTTTTTTTTTTTTATCATTTTGGTTATGTAGTTTCTGGGTTTATTTGGGCATGTGTGCTCCCAGGTATTCTATACTGTCTAGAGTTATTTTAAATTGGGTATGCATATATATATGCATATATATATATGTATACATATACATATATATATTACTATCTCTTCTTTCTGTTTGTGACATATTGGAATGCTGATGATTTATGTGGATTTACTTTATCTCCTCCTATTTTCCTAAAATTATTAATTGTCTAAAAACAACTTTGAGTGACTTAGTCTTTTTGACTACTATAAATACCCAAATTAACTACAAAAGACCTATGAAGGAACACACTATCTGCATCCAGAGAAGGAAGAGATAAGTAGAAGTATATAATGAAAATGATTTTCCACATATATACCTATTTGTGTCAAATGGTAGCCATTGGGAAGAGGAGAGAGAAGAAAAAAGAGGAAAAAAGAAAATTACATGATAACTTTATTACATATTTAAAAGGAATAGCAAGCCATAGATAATAGAATTGCAGTTTCATGTACAATCATTTTTTTCTTATTCTACTATGTAATGTACTACTATAGTAAATCTTGTTTTATTTCTTGAGTTCAGAATATTTTTTTTTTTTTAAAAATCAGCACTAAATTCCTTGAGGGCAGGAACTTTGTTGAATTTTGTCTTCGTATCTCACTGCTTGGGCAACTAGGTAGCACATTGGATAAGAGCTCTGGGCCTGGAATTAGGAAGACTCCTCTTAAAATATAATAAATAAAATTATAAAAACTTGAAATTTTATAAAAATATTAAAAAGAGTATGATGTAAAATTTAGAGACTATTGAAGTTCAGAGGGGAAGTGTGGTGAAATGAGGGGAAGGGGGAATGGGAGTCAGTAGGCCAAGGTTGTAGTCTCTCCTCCTACTCCTCCTCCTCCATCCAGCTATAGTAATGGTAAATAATTCACTGAGCCAAGCATGAAATGACATGATTGGGTCAGATACTTGCTTAGATCAGTTCCAGTTCTAAAATATAATATTCTAATTAAATAAAGTTTCCTGCAAGGTGTTTGATTTGAAATGAGTCCTGAATGATGAGAAGGATTTCTCTGTGTTATTCCTTTTACTATTATTATTAGATCTATTACTTATTACATATTTCTTATTAGAGCTATTTAAATGATATCTCAGGAAACAACCACAGCTTCAACTCTCAATTTTCTTCTTATGACTATCAGTCTCAATTATTCTTCCAAGTTTCAAATTCAATGGTCAGCAAGTGTGGAGGCAAGTTTTGTCTCAATATAAAGAAAAACTTCTTCATATTTAAATTAAAAAAAAAAAGTCCAAAAGACTTTCAAAGAGGAGTGACATTGGAAGCTGAGTGCCACTTTTTGGAGATGCTTTAAAGGGGATTGCTATTTAGGTAAGGGGTGAAATAAATGATCTCTAAGATCTTTTACAAGTCTGAGAACTCTTTAATTTCTTTCACAAACTAGGTCAATATGACTTGTTCCCCTTCTCCCCACCTCAATTAGTGGTATTGCCTGATGGTGAAACCTTAGACTCATACTAATCCTAGAACTTCGACTACCACAACCAACCAGTCTCTAAATCTTGCCTATTCCTTCCCCATATGATCCATTTTTAAGTGATAACAGTTTATTGGTTCTTATATCAAATTTGAATTACAAATATAAAAGTCACAGACACAAACCACAGGTACAAATATGTTAAAAAACGTAAAAATAAGTGGAAGCTAATTTTACGGACCCATTGATTTGAGCATGATTAATATAACAATGAGCCAAAAAGCTTCAACCACACCATTCAGTCTCACTAAAGTTACACTAGTGTTTGTAAAAAAAAAAAAAATAACTTAAGTTGCAAATATTAAAGCATGAAAAGCTTGTATAAAAGTGACTTTTGGCACATTGTCCATGAGCTTGAGGGTCACATTTGGCAATTTCGGACAATTATGAAGAGTATGTGTACAACCCAGATTAGTCTGTTGACAATTAACCCCATGAGACAGCTGGACACTCAATTTACCAGCTTCTATCCTAGTTACAACTCTGCCCATGGCATCCCAGATGTTACCACTGCTCCATCCTTGGCCATCCCATGGGGTCAGGATCTTGTCTTTGGGGCTTCACAGCTACAACCCAGATCCTGGCTCAGGGCTCTACAGAAAGCTAACTATAACTTCAGAAATTATCCTTTTAAAACTATCCTCTCCATTCCATTCCTAAAGAGTGTCACTCCAGTTCCGACTCTCTGATAATACTTCACTTTTACATATTATAACATTTATTTTATTCTGTCTTGTACTACGGGCTATTTGTGCACTTCCTTTATCCATCCTACTTAGCTCTCATAATAATAGCTGATATTTACATGGGGATTTAGGATTCAAAAAGTACTTTATATATATTAGCTAAGTTAATCTTCACAATAAACTGGGGAGTTAAGGTGCTACTGGTATTATTATCTCCATTTTACAGATGGGGAAACTGAGGCTCTTGGGATTGAGTGATTTTCCCATGGTGAAAGGGATGATAAATGCCAAAGGCAGCATATGATGACAGTGATGAAAATGATGATGATGATGATGATGATGATGATGATGGTGGTGGTGGTGGTGGTGGTGGTTCACTTTCTATAGCTCTTCAAGGTTTGCAAAGTACTTTATATTCATCACTCCATTTGATCCCCACAACAACCTTGTGGAGTAGCAAACAATCAAGCAACAAGCATTTATTAGTCATGTACTCAACACTAGGTGCTGTGCTTAGCTCTGGAGATACAAAGCCAAAAATGAAATAAACTGTACTTGCATTCCTCTGGGGGAAACAACATGTGTCTGTATAAGTACAAACAACAGACATACACAAGCAACAAAATGAGGAGAAGTGCTAATGTCATCCTTATTTTACAAAATGAAAAACCTGAGCCCCAGGGAGGATAAATGAGTTGCCCAGGGTCACACAGTAACCAAGTGTCAGAGGCAGGATTTAACATCAAGACTTTCTGAGTCTAGTTATCTATCAACTTCCGACTTCAAATTCAGTGTTTTTCCATTATACCAACCACACTGCCTCTTCACCTTTATGTAACCTAAGGTTGAATTCCTGGGAAAACTGAGCTTTATTTATTTTTGCTATGCCTTTGTGCTTAATAGCTTCTTACACATAATAGCCAATCAAATATTTTTCTACATTGTATTGAAAGAACACAAAGAAATAATTTAGAAATATGCGAGAAGTTAAAGTAACTTGTGTTTTTTAGAAACAGCATTTAAAAACCTTTTATTTGACTATGAATACAGAGAATGCTTTTAAAACATATGAAGAAGATAAATATTTATATTCAAGCTCATGCATTCTACCAAGCTCATCAACCTGTTTATAATTTAGCATTTGTGCCACAGCAGAGAGAGACGTGTCATCAAAGACAATAAATGCAAAGTAACAGAGGACCCCACAGGCAGAAGATATTCATAAAAATCAATGAGTTGGCCATATGCAAACCAAACAGTACTCAGGCTTATTTATGAGTTCATAAAATAAGGACTTATCACTTTTAGCCATAGTTCCACCATAATGAAAAAAGTCTGGATCGGAAAGCACCTCATCTACTAAACCTATAGAAAAGGAAAACTTACAAGGTATGTTACTAGGCAAGATATAGCAGTTGTATGAGAAGGGGCCAGAAGGCAAACACATAAGAATATAAATTAAAGCTGAAAGGCGTCATAGAGGCAGCCTAATTTGATCTTCTTGTTTTTCAGATTAAAAAAAAAGAGACCAAGAGAATTTAAGTGACTTACCTCATATCACACAAGTAGTCAGTATGCATGCGTGTTCAGTCATACCCAAATCTTCACAACACAAAGAACACAAAAGTTTTCTTGGTTTTCTAGGCAATGATAGTGGAGCAGTTAGCCATTTCCTTTTCCAGCTAACTTCGCAGATGAGGAAACTGAGGCAAAATGGATTAAGTGACTTGCTAGTCAAGGTGACACAGCTAGTAAGCGTCTGAGGCCAGATTTGAATTCAGGAAGAAGAATCTTCCTGATTCCAAGCCCAAACCTCTTTATCCAATGTGCCACCTACCTACCCTAGATAGTCAGTAATGGAAGTACAATTTAAACACGTTTCTCCTGATACCAAATTCAGTGCATTTTCTAGCATGACACCGCCTTAGTATAAAGCTTAGAGACTGAACATTCTTATGAATGTTGTAATGTCTTTGTGAAGTCACCAGTTTCTCAGATCACCACTACAAGGAGGGTTTGGACATGGAGGCCGCCTTACCAATGAGTAGCAAAATGAGAAAAAAATGAGAGCTGAACGAACCATTTCAGGAAGAGTAAATATGCCAAATGAAATATACCCTAGAGTAATGAAGGATCCTGACAGTGGAGGTATTCATAGTGCTTTACAGATTTCAAAGTGCCTTCCATCACTTTTTATTTGATCTTTCCAAAAACCCCATGAGACAGGCAAGATAGGGATTATTAATAATTTCACAAATAAAAAAAAACTGAGGTTTTAAAGGTTACATAATTTCTTCAAGTTGCATCTACTAAATGTTGCAGTTGAAATTAAAACTTAATTATCCTATAATGATAAGATACCAGAACTGGAAGGAAACTTGGAAACCATCTAATTCAACCTCTCATTATATAGTTGAGGAAATTATGTGTAGGGAAGGTATAATGATTTGACCAAAGTCACACAGTTAGGAAGCAGCAAAGCTAAGACTCTAATCCATTTTATTAGACCATAGAATAATGTATTTAGAATTAGAAAGGACCTCAGAAACCATCAGGTCCAACCTCTTTATTTTACAGATGAAGAAACTGAGGCCCAGGGAGAGAAGGTCACTTTTCCTATGTCACACACTAAATATGAAACGCAGAATTCAAAACCATGTTCTCTCTTCTAGGGCCATCAAATTCAAAGAAAGAACACAATCAAGGGAAACATCTAAATGTAAGAAAGCAGTAAATGGGGAATCACATCACTGATCAGTATGCATCACACGATGTCATCTCTCAGTTATACTCACTCTTTTTTTTAAATTATTTTTTT
>JAQQSZ010004324.1:0-14185 GCA_028646595.1 Phalanger gymnotis | reverse complement strand
AAATGACTTTCTATGGTTACACTGCCTGTATATTACAGAGTCAGAATTTGAATCCAGATTTTTCTTACTCCAATTCTGGTTTCCTATCTACTATAATATACTTGTTGATGGTGACTTCTATGTCACAAAAACATTTCGTCTGAAAGTATTTATCTTTCAGCCAAATGAAGCATAAAGAGGGAGTATCGTATGTGCCTTTACCAGCACTAACAGAAAACAAATTCTTCTAGCCAATGAAAATAAGTACATTCCCAAAACTTTATAATGATCTGTGCCTGTGGGAGAATTTTTAGTGTATTTCCTGATGGCAGAAGTTCTACCTCTTTTGTTGCCAGCCCTCCCACGATAATTTGAGAAGTGATGTGCCAATATTCCCACCCCTTCCTGGATTATTCATCTGATGTGCCAGGGTAGAGAAGGGGTAGAGAATATGTGTTTACATGCTGCTTAATGGATGCACATTTCTACAGGCAGTGTATAAAGGCAAGCCATTAGCTCTTACTAGAAGAATCCCATACTCGGCTATTCTATTGACTTTCTTTTTTTTATTATTATAATTTTTAAATTTATTTTGTTAAATGTTTCCCAATAATATGTAAGAGAATTTTTAACAATCATTTTTTAAAATTTTGAGTTCCAAATTCTTTCCCTTCCTTCCTCCTGCCTCTCTCCCTTCCTTGATTTCTGTTATATATGTGAAGTCATGCCAAATATATTTAAATATTAGCCACATTGCAAAAGAAAACACAAACAAAATAAACAATGACAATAAAAAAAGTTAAAAAAAATTATGCTTCAGTCTGCATTCAGAGTTCATCACTTCTCTCTGGAAGTGGATAGCATTTTTTTAATCATATATATCCTTTGGAATTGTCTTAGATCATTCATTGTGTTGATCAGAGCAGCTTTCACAGTAGGAGTCTTTCACAGTTGATCATCCTTACAATATTATCATTATTGGGTACATTATGCTAAGCATGGGAGATAATTTTGATGCAGTATCATTTTGTGATAGCAACGGTCACGCACACTATGTTTCTACTGAAATCAGGCTGACTCAGAACATCTGACCTTATCAGATAATACCAAATTGAAGCTGGTTTCCCTTTAATTAAACAAATTGTGGTATAGGAAGGTAATGGAATACTGTTGTGCCATTAAAAATGACAAAGGAGACAATTTTATAGAATCTTCAGTAGTATGAACTGACAGAATAATTAAAGAATACTTTATACAAGGACAACATTGTAAAGGAAAATAACTTTGAAAGACTTATGAACTCAAAGAAGTGACCAACCATGGATCCAGAGGACCTAAGATAAAGCATATTACCCACCTCCTTAATTGAGAGGCGGTAGACACAAGAAACAGAGATACATTTTTTGGATGTGGCCACAATGTGAATTCATTTTACTTGATGAAGTTTACTTGTTAGAAGGGTTTGTTTTTGTTTTTCCTTTCCTTCTCTCAGTTAATGGATGGGGGGTGGGGAAGTGGGGAATGAAGGATGGAGTCTTGGCAATTGTGATACTAATAAACACACAAACAAATAATGCCATTGTAACATTTATTTAAATGTCCTAAAGAGAACAGAGGAAATTGAGAAGAAAACAGAGACAAACAAGTCAGTTTTGAAAATAATGTGTAGAATGTATTACATGTTTTTTAAAAAAACAAGTTCCATGAAGTAGTCATGATTTCATATAAAATATTCCTTTTGTGTTCTGTTGTGTGTATGGAAACGCTCCTTTGTGTGTGTGTGTGTATGTTAAAGTTCAGTATAATTTTTTTAAAAAAGAAATACAAATGCAGTCTTGAATTCTTTACTCTAGTTCAGCCCAACAAGCATTTATTAAATCAGTTAATAAATATTTATTAAGCACCTACTACATGCCAGACACTGTGCTAAGCATTGGAGAATGTCTATTACAATGGTTTATGAATTACTTGGGACAAACAATAATTTTGATATGGTATCATTATACCATTTGATATGGTGTAATTTTGATATGGTCATGCATACTATGCTTCTACTGAAATTCGGCTGACTCAGAACACCTGACCTTATCAGATAATACAGAATTGAAGCTGGTTTCCCTTTAATTAGTTGTCGATCAATTGAATCCTGGATTTTGTGCTATATACACATCATTCTCTTTTGTTATGTTTTTAATTTTATGTTTTCAAAATGTATATTACTCCAGGAAAATGTGCAAAAATTATAGCTCTTTAAGGGCTTACTTCAATGAATTTTAGAATTATTACAACAGTTATTAGTGTGGGAAAATCAAGTGTCCAAAGGATCATTCAAGCCCACTATGAACCAGGATCAATCATGATAAAGCACAAAGGAAATCGCAGTTGAAAATGAAAATCAGTGCCAAGAACTGACAAATAATTGCTCTAAAACAGCCTAATTGATTCGCAGAAAACAAGCAAAGACCTACTGAGGACTTGGCAGATGAAGAGAATGTTATTGATTCCTCTAGAGTGCGATGTTGGCTTCTTGAAGTTGGAGGAAGAGTAAAATTTAGACAGACTATAAAACATCTTTTTAAAAAATGTTTTGGGGATTTTTTTAAACTTTTAGTGGGTCTGGAAATCTCTACTGAGGGACTAACCCATAGTCAAGAAATTCATTTTTCAACTTGGTAACAAAATAGAAGTGAAAGTATAAGTAGAAGAATATATTCTTGACAATATGAGTGACGGAGTACTTCCATTGGGAACAAAGTAACAGCTCAACCAAGAAAGGGGTCCTGGATCTCACCTGGAGGAAGTTCCCTGAAGTATCTAGCTTAGCAATCTGAAGATAGGAACACAAGAGAGATTGCCAGTTCCTCTTGGGTCATCTTCTTTCCAGAGTCTTTTCATTCAGCAACCTAAAGTGAGGTTGTCATCTTCCGTCTTCTCTCTTGGAGCTAAAAACCAGAAGTGCCTCAAAGAAAGCTTGAAAAGGACTGAAGAACCCCAAAGCGACTGGAGCTCTCTTGCTTCCCAACTCTGCTCCACCCCTAATGCAGGAGCAGGGCATTGATTTCCACCAATAAGTAGAGTCCCATTCCAACGGGCCTTGAGACTGAGGTTACAAATCAATCAATAATGCATTAAACAAGGCACAAAAGAAGTCCTTAATTAATTTGGTAAACATTGGAAGAAATAACACAATGCTACGCAGCAACTTGTTTATGGCATGTAGACCGATAAAATAGCAAGCCAGTTTAGAACAGCATTTGAGTAGAGACTAGTTCAGTGATGGCAGAAGTTCTAGCCAAGCCTTCAGAAGGATTTCCTTTGGAAGAGTGGGGAGGAAAAGAGCGTCTGTTCCCTGACCCTTTTTGACCAAAGAAAGGTCTTATGACCTTCAAAAGGTCAGAAGATCTGACTTCTCATGAGTATCCATGAAGTGTCCCTGGAATAGCACTGGTAGGCAGCAAAAATCTTCAATTGGAGCAGAAGGACAAACTAAATACCCCAAGGAAAGGCAACTTTTGGACTCTTAAGAAAAGCCCAATAGGAGGTTATCCCATCCCTAAGAGAAACTTAAGAGCCTTATGAAAGGAGAAGGGGTGAGAGGATTTTCAGTAAAATGAATTCCAATATCTGTGAGTTATCCCTTAGTCACATGTGCTTTAAGCTTGAGTCAACTTTCCTTTGGAGTTCCTATGTATTTGTGGAGGAATGTGCACTGGTTTAGGAGGATATTTATACCAATTGTTCTTACCATACTATCTTAGGGAATACCTATTTTTAAAAGTAATTAAGCCTGGCTGGTTAATTGATATCAATTGATAGTCAATGTCACAGTACACTATTGTGGGCTTGTGAGCAAGAGCATCAGAGACAACTCCCACCCCGGCAGGGTTAGCTCTAGTACCCTGAAAGGAAGAAGTAACCAGTCACTCCCTAGGGACCCAGCTTGCCAGTGCAAGGAGAAGTTGGGAAATTGAGAAAAGAGTCTGCTCTGCATATATATGATAATTTGAAGAAGGAGAGAATATTAACAACTATGCAGATCAGGCAAAGCTTATTATAGGATATGGCCCATGAGCTGAGTCTTAAAGACAGCTAAAGATTCTAAGAGGCACAGTAGAGGAGAAAGTACATTCTAGGAAGAGGGGCCTGGCACAAGCATGAAAATAGGAGATGGAATTTAGCTGGACCACGGCACATATGAAGGGAAGTAATATCTAATAAACCTGGAAAGGTAGACTAGAACCAAATTATAAAGGGCTTTAAATGTCAAAAAAAGAATTTGTATTTTATACTGGAGACAACTGGGAGTCACTGAAGTGTCTTGAGCAGGATAGTGACATGATTAGATGTGTACTTGGGCAATGTCAACTCAGCAGCCATGTGGAGGATGAATTGAAGAGAGAAGAGCCTGGAAACTGCTGCGAGTCCAAGAAAGGTGCTATATGAATACAGGACATTCTAATTTTGTCTTCTTAGCAATAAGTATTTTTAGATGCTGAAGTAAGGACGACAACACATCTAGAAAAAGTATGTCTGGTTCTATTTTTATTTTCTGAATAGGGTGTCATCATTTCCAAATGTGAACAGGAAATATGTCATATGCCATATGGTTTCCAGTGTATGGAACCATGCCCATTTCCATGACATGTCCTAATATAGCACAATAACGAAGAGGTTACAATGAAAATGTGCACTACTGCAAATATCCCTACCCCTTTGACACCTGCAATTTAGACAACCTAGCCTAGATTATTCTTCAGGTATGGAATAAATGACCTTAAATAAACAAATTAGCAAGACTTACTGAAGGGGGATAGGTATGTTCAGAAGATAAATAGAATAATTTGGCTCCATAAGACAGGATCTCAAATTTTTATATCTAAAGCCTTTTATAAAGTAGTCAGGAGAAGGAATATCTAGGAAATAAAAAATTTTGCCTTACAATGAAGCTGTCTCTGTTTCTTTGTCTCTCTTGTTTTTTTTTTCCCTCTTTATCATTAAATGCTTAAGAACTATAGATGGTTTTAAAAAGCATTGTCCCAGATTGTGTCCATCTTTGTCACATGCTGCTTAGCTAAGTTGCTTAAAGCTTTGATTGTCTTTGGGAGTTTAACATCTTTCCCATAAGGATGAATTTTCTACCCTCCTACACTTTAATGTACTGACATAAACCTGTCAGAGTAGGATGACAAATTCTAAGTAAGTACTCTTCAGATCAAGCATCTAAAATCAGGCCATGTTTTTATACTTGGCACACATACCTTGGCTACCATTGATGAGGAAAAACAGCACAGTTGGTATCTGAGTCACGAAAGTGAAGGAGTAGTAAGTATTCAGTGCTGAGGATTCATCTGCACACCCTAGCTTCAGCATTTCCTTCTGCTGTTACTAAATAGGAGGAATATCCTTTTAAGGGAAATCTGAATTGGGCTGCCACCTGTCATCTAGAGGCTTTATCTCTTAGGAACAACTGGTGAATTGAATATTTAACAAGGCTATAGCTGGAAAAAGAGGTTCAGCCTCTCCTTTCATGTGCAAACTCCAAATTTGAACATTGGCAAATATCTTCCTTACTTTTGCAATGAATGATAGCCCAGTCTTCTAACATCAACATTCTCAACAATGATTTGGGATTAGAATTGTGAAATTAATGTCATGTTGGGGAATTGTATATCTTGATTCTTTCTATTACCTGGCATCCAATCTGGAATTCTATTATATGGTATCCAACATGGCAGGCAAACCAAATCTATTGCCTCCCCAAAACTAGACTGACTCAAAACTTATCTGTTACTTAATGAACTCCATCCAATTTCCTCCTAAACTTAGTTGTTCATACTCTCTTACTTGGTGCTCGAAGATATATGTGGCTTCCCCTTTGGTTCTACTAGAAGTAGAGGTAAGGTCAGGGAAGGAGTGGGGGTACAGTGATATGTGGGTAGAACTGGTGCTTAGCAAGTAGGTGTCCCAGTAGGAGCTGAACAGAAAGAGTGAACCTAGGAACAAAACAAGTTAATCACCAAGGCAAACAAACAGCTCTGTGTCTCAGCAGATCTAAAGGACAAAGCATATACCTCAATAAAGTAAACACACCAAGGCAGAAATGAAGTGAGGAACATAGTAATGAAGCATAGTCAGAATGATTGTTTGAGTTGGTTCATCTTATCCTATCACCATATTTTATGTTGAGTCATTTTGGCCTAGCCTTACGCGCAGTCTACTTAACATAGAACTGTTTTGTTTCCTCACATCTCGGGAACTATGTGACTTTATGTTATTTATATGGAAGCATGACCAGGCTAAAGAATTGACGGATGGCCAAAGGTATTCCAAATTGGAGGGATTAGTAGAATGATGACAATCTGGAGAGATTTTTTTTTTTTAGTGAATGCCACCAGACTCTGCCATTGGCTCTTTGATCAAGGATTTCATCAAAGGCAGATAAGGTATGCTTATAAAGTTTCTAGATAACAGAAAAAAGTAGAAGGGATAGTTAACATATGAGATAAGAGACTTGGAATATAAAAAGATCATAAGAGGCTGGAATGATGGGTTGAATATAATAAGAAAAATATGACAGGGATAAATGTCTTATACTTGAGGTTTTTTAAAATCAATTGTCCAAGTATGAGGTGGGTCAATTGTGATTAGAAAGCTATTCATGTGAAAAAGCAGTTCATTTTAACTTATTGGGATGGACATGATGTTGCATGCCTATAATTGCTGCTAACTTTGTCATTGTTATGGCAAACAGAGCACGTTGAGGCTACCATGCTAATGAAACAGGGACTAGTTTGTGAGTAGCCTCTGTGTTTCTGGCCTAGGAGAGATAGTTACCTAGTCTTTAAAAAGAAGAAAGAAAGGAAGAAAAGAGAAGAGAGGAAAAAAGAAAAGGACCTAGAATTTTTACTGAACTTCAAGCTCAATAGGGATGTACAATGTGAAATGGCAGCCAAAAAACCTGATGTAATCTTAGACTACAATAATAAAAGTATGGTGTCTAGAATAAGAGAGGTTATAGTTCCACTAAATTTTTCCTTAGTAAGACCATAATTAGGGTTCCATGTTTACTTGTACCCTAAGTATATACTCATATACCAGATAAGTGGTGATGTAGTCTTTGCCTGGTGACCTCTGCTGATCTAGAATTCAGTTTGCTCCTTTCTCTTTAAGCACAGTTTGAAGTTTTCTCACCACCTCATCTTCTGGACATTCTCCAGCTTATCTGTGTACTTCCTAAACTGTGATGACCAGAACTAGACACTATACTTTGTTACTGTAGTCTAAGATTACATTAGCAATTTTGGCTGCCATGTCACATTGTGGACTCGCACTGAGCTTGAAGTCCATTAAAAATTCTAAGTTCTTTTCTTTTTGCTTTTCTTTTCTCCATAAAAAGATAGCTATGGAGATGGAGATCTATCTCTATACATATTTATATAAGTATACACACATACACATATACACACACATCATATATACATATATGGCATATGTAATATAACACACGTACACATATGAATATATACATATCTGCTCAGGTTTGAATTGGACTAGGTGGCTCCTAAGGTTCTTTTAGAGTTCTGAGATTCTATAATACTATGAAATCTATAATTTTCCCATAATCAATCAAGGAAAGCTTCTTTAACATTCTCACTAACTGAGCTTCTATTTCTGCCTCTCACCCTGTAAAAGGGATGTGTGAAGTAGAGCTGGATGTCCTTTGAAGTATCAAACCCTGCTCCACCACCCTTTACCATGCTTGCATCTTACTACATTAGTTTCCAAAATTTCAACCTAGAAAAAAATATTATTTGCATTCTATAATCCCTATTCAGAAAGCTGTAACAATAGAACCAGTAAAAATGAATAAATAACAGCAAAACAATAGAATGAATTGCACCTTCATTTCTCAGTATTTAAACATTCTTAGGAGAACTGTTGTTGTTCAGTTGTTTCAGTTGTGTCCAACTCTCTGTGACCCTATTTAAGGTTTTCTTAGCAAAGATATTGGAATGGTTTGTCATTTCCTTCTCCATCTCATTTTCTAGATGAAGAAACTGAGGCAAACAAGGTTAAGTGACTTGCCCAGGGCTGCACAGCTAGTAAGTGTCTAAGGCTAGATTTGAACTCAGAACTTCATAACTTCAGGCCAGACACTCTATCCACTGCACCATCTAGCTGTCTAGGAGGTATATATCATTGCCTCTATTTTACAGAATGAGAAGCTGAAATTAGAAGGTCAAGTGAAGTGCTCTAGGATCAGAGTGAGAGTCAGAAACAAAATCCAATTTAATTTTCTTTCACAGACATTAGATTGTAATACTCCTTTCTTTAGAATACCTTAACCTAATGCCAATTATGGCAAAAAATATTCCTCGAACTCTAGTGCTTAAATTTAGAAGCACTGAGAATTCACAATGGGAAAATACATTTAAAGAATAATGTCTTAAAAAAAAAAGAATAATGTCTTAAATGAATTGTCATCTGTGAACAAATGTGTGGGGCTAGGATATTCCTAGAACTCAAACAAGCAATTAATTTCTCATTATAGGAAGAAGTTTGAAGTAAGGCAAATCCTAAAATGAGAGATGCTTTTAAAAATACATCAATGCTGGACATTGAAAATGCAGTAATTTGTTTTGTTTGACTATACATTTTTGTTACAAGTTTTCCCCCCAATGGAAAGAGGGATGATGGGATGGAGTGGAAATTAATTTTTACTAATTAAAAAAAATGAAATTTAATTAAAAACATTTTATTGCAAATTAAAACATTTCTGATGTTCCACATCAAACAAATAATAACTTATTTGTATATGAGGATGTCAACATGGCTGATCAGAAAGATCGTGGTGCCCTGAAGAGAACTGGGGAAATTAATAAGAGGAGAAGGAGATAGAAAGGTCCTATGCGTAATAAAATAGTCATAGAAGCCCTCTTTGTGGTAGGTATGTCAGCAAAAAACTGGAAACGAAGTGGGTACTCAGTTGGGGAATGGCTAAATAAATTGCGATATTGTGACATTGTGTAAGAGAAAACAAATATGAAGAATTTAGAAATATAGAAAGACTTGTGAAAAGTGACTCAAAGTAATCAGAATCAGAACAATATACACAATGAATATAATAATGTAAAAGAAAACAATAATAAATAGCAGCCAAACAGATTATTTGTAATGACCAAATTTGTTCCCAGACAATAAATGCTGAAATACATTTCCTTTCTCTCTAAAGAGATCATAGCATTGCACAACTGGGCTGTTCTGTTTATCAGTTTTGTTTAACTCTTTGTTCCAAGAGTGGGTTTAGTAGCAGGGATAGTATGTTGGGAAATGATTCTGGTATAAAAAAATGAATCAATAAAACATGATTTTATATGTGTGTATATTTTAAGGAAAAAAGATATTTGTAAAGAAGTCACTCCATATTTTCTGTTGTATCTATTCAAAGGAAAAATGTCCACAAGGGAAAAAGATACATTTACCAAAATAAGAGATAATTATAAGCTCCCTGCTTCTTTAAGGCTAAATTTAAGTTGTTTAACTTTTCTGAATAAGCAGCTGTAAGAGGCACAAATAGGTTTATTATTAGACAAGTGCTTTGGCTATCCTAAGTACAGAGTTATTTTTGGCTCTATTTACATAACCAATATGTTTTAAAGCAAAAGTTGGAAGAGACTGCTTTTTTCAAAATCATTTGATTTTTCAGGTGTGTTTTATAGCTGCAGAAAAGTATGCAGTTGAATGTTTTACTGCACACCTAATTCAACCCATATACTAAAGTTAAGCTAAACTAATAATTGGGCAATTGGTAACAACTGTTAGATTTATTTTAGGGTTGGATTATTAGAAAATATGATACAAAATATTATATTATACTAAGAACAACCCTGAAATATTAAATCTGTGCATTAGAACCTTCAAATTGTCCAATAGCATTGGACTTCTCCCAGAGGGCATCTGGACATTTGATCTGTGTTCTGTGGGGTAACTTGATCCTTTTGTACTTCAGGAGGGTGGTGATGTTGATGCCCTTGGAAACTGCCTTGTAGGCTAGCCTCATGGGACTTAGTCCAGCCTACTACATGGAAGCTTCCTAACTGATTCAACAGAAATTTAAGATAAGCATATGGTATTTAAATCAGCCAGAAAAGATAGAAAATTTTAAAACCCTATCACATAGTATGTGCACAGTCACTATTTGTTGAAATAAGAAAAATATTAGTGAATCAAGTGAATAAGCACCATGATTCCAAGAGACAAAGGTACCCAAACAGAGGCAAAGAGGACCAGACTCTGCCTATGGGAATTTCAGCTAATGATTAAACAACAATGTAGGTACAATGTATAACAGGGCCCATTGATATTTTCAATTGTGTCTCTATACAGATGACAGTCACTATGGACAATGTCTTCTTCCAATATAAGACATAGTTAGACAGCCATGGGAATATGCATGTTATCTTCTATGATGAGCCAAAAAAAAATTAGGTAACCCAAGGACATTTTAGGTGAATTCACTTGTTGGTGTAACCATTTTACTAGGTGGTTCAATAAAACAGGATTTTATTTAATTTCCTTGTTTTATTTAAACAGTTTTTAGTGATCAAATTTTATACTATCTATCTGTATTGAGAAAGTCTGGCTATAACACTTTTAAAATGCTATATTATTTATACTGTACCTGAATGTACTGAATCAGGGAGTGGACAGCCTTCCGGGATCCAAGAAATTTTGTGAGAATACAGGCAAGAAAGAAACATCCTCAAGTTTATTAGGCCAGTCTTTTGTCCTTGAGGGCATATTTGTGATTGATATAGAGGACCCTTGTAAAAATACTCAAATGGATCTGCTAATTCATCATTGTAGGTATTTTGTCTGGTGATGTGGATCACAATCCCTGAAATGGTAAGGCAATAATAACAATGTAGATGATAATTGTCAAAATGCCTATGTAGTTTTGTATCATAAAGTAGACGAGACTCTCCACATAGAAGGTAGAAGAAGCAAAGCATTTATTCAGACACCAGAGAACCATATCTCATAAGCCATTTATCCAGTTAGTCCACTTCATCATAACAGCAAGGAATCTAAAACATTCAATACACAATATAACAACCTGGAGCCTCGCCATCCCCAAACCTCTCCAACCCCCTGCTGGGGCCTTCCCCAAAACAAACTCACAGTACAGCTAAGTCAGCCTGTTCAGTTCTAACAAATGAGGGTGGCCATTAGCAGCCATAACATCTCTCTCTGTTTCAGCATTTCATGTGACATAACTTACTTTCCCTGTCAGTAAGCTCTTCCTACCATGTAACTTAGGCTTCCTGTGACATAAGCAGGTCACATGGGCTATTAATGGGTGGGAAAAATCTTCAAATCTAATTGCTACTAGAACCCCTCATTACCTCCTCATCCTCTCGTCCATTTCTTTTTCTCACTGCAGGTCCTCTCTATATCCTGGATGTCTTCTTGGCTTTCTCCTGGCATCATATACCAGGGATACACCATGTGGCCAGTATAGCCCTTTTCTCATATATTTCTTTGATGACAACCTTTGCTGTGATTCTCTTTCATAGTTCTTTATTTCTCATGTGTTACAAACTATTCACGTTCTGGGCTAAAGGAAGCAAATAATGAAAACATTAACCAAATGATAGCTTAGTATACAGCTGGGCTATTTTGACAGAACAAGCTATAAATTAGACTATTAAATCCTATCCAAATTTTTTATCAAATATCTTAAGCAAATGAACATACTTAATAATTCCTTAGTTGTATCATTTCCTTAATGATGCCTTTTTACTAATAACTTACATTTATATGGTGCTTTAAAGTTTGAAATGCATTTGATATACACGATCTCGTTTCACTTTCACAATGATCCCGAGGCAAGTATGACAAATATTTTATAGATGAAGAAACTGAGACTCTGAGATATTAAGTGACTTTGTCATGATCACACAGCTAAGTGTTGGTGGTGGGGATTCAAACCCAGTTCTTTCTAATCCCAAGTATAACATTCTCTGCATTACACAAGCATGACAGGTAGCTCAGTGACACAATGGATAAAGTGCTGGGCCTGGAGTCACAAAGACCTGAGTTCAAAAACAGCATCAGAGACTTACTAATTGTGTGAGCCTGAGCAAGTCTCTGTCTTCCTCAGTTTCTTCAACTGTAAAATGGAGTAGCATCTACCTCACAGGGTTGTTGTGAGGATCAAATGGGATAATATTTATAAAAGGAACTTAGCACAGTGTGTGGAACATAGTAGGTGCTTTATAAATGCTTATTCACATCTTCTATACTATGCTGCCTTTCTACAGATTCAACAAATATAGCTAGTATGCATTTAATATGATAATTGATCTTATGTTTATAAATCAGAGGTCACCTGAATTCAGATTTGTGATATCAGTGGTCAATTTATCTATACCTACAATAACTAGGCAAGAAGTCCAGGTATCATCTCATACATCATAGCAGTAATTTGAGCAGTAAGGTATAACTCTTAGGTAGGATTCATAAAACTATGTGACCTTAAATTTTATTTTTATTCTGAACTTAGCTCTAAGTAAAATGGTGATTTCCCTTTCAAAAGTCGAAATAAAGTGAGAGGGAGGAATTTTTTTTAGAAGAAGAATTTTTACCTCCAGGGACCAAGTTCTTTTGGAACACAGAGCAGCCAATGGACAAAATAGAACCAACAGGTATTTAAAGTTTTTAAAGTTTCCTGCTCACTAGAAGCAATGTCTTTGCCCCAAATCCCTATTTCTTAGGGATAGAAAGTCTTCTATAAATCCCACCAATTCCTGTTTGCCAAATCATTTTGTAAAATAGAGATAATAATTTCACCTCTATTTCACAGAGTTGTTGTGAGGCTCAAATGAGGTAATATTTGAAGGGTGACCTTTCAACGAACTGCCACTAACTCTTTGGGTATAAGGCGTGTGTGTGTGTGTGTGTGTGTGTGTGTGTGTGTGTGTGTGTGTGTGTGTGTGTGTTTTAAGCCCCAAGATCCTTTGAGCCTCCAATGCAAATGAATGGGAACATGGGGGAGGCGAGAATGAAACCATTCTGTTAAGACGTGTAAAGCCAGGAATGTTTCACGAAATACATGACACAGTGCATATAACCAAAATATATACAGTAACGACCTCATATATGGCTGGCAACAAGCCACCCAGGCTTTAAGCTACACTATATTCCTCCTCTCCCCCACTCCTGTAAAGAATATGCAGGGATTGAAAATTTCCATAAATTCTCCAGCAGTTCTGCCCATATGGAATTGTTCACAAATCCCTTTAGTATTCCTTCTTGCATCTTTTGAAAATTAGGCCACGGTTGACCATTGGTTTGCCAGTAAGCAGTGAGGAGAGAAGGGAGAATGGGGACTGCCAATTATACAAGATATACCAAAATATTTATATATGAATGGTGAGTGGGTGAGTGAGTGAGTGAGTGAGTGAACAAAGGATTTGATTCCCTAACCCTGGACATCTTCTCAACAGCCTTGCTGCTCAGATCAGAAACTATGCCCTGGAAATTTTACTCTTTTTATCTCTAGAGCTTCTGCCTTGGGGGTCTTTAATTCTGAATGGTGATTCACCTGGTCCTTTTTTAAAAAAAAAATCATTTTTATTTTATTTTCCCAATTACATGTAAATTTTTTTAAAAAATCATTTAAAAAAATTTTGAGTTCCAAATTCTCTCCCACCCTCCCACTCCTCCCCGCTCCTTGAGAAGGCAAGCAATTTGATTTCAACTATACATGTGTAGTCATGCAAAACTGGCTCATAGTTTCAAGCAGGCTTTACCTATCCTTCACTTCACTCCTACTCCCTGGCCATCTTCTCAAGCATGCAATTCTCCTTGCTGTTACCACACCAGCCCTTCCCACTCCCTCCTCCTTCCTTATGGAATCATAATCAAATCAACTCTTTTAGTGTTCCTGGAAGGGGGTGAAGAGAGGGTAGAGGAGCTGCGTGGTAAGAAGTTGTCCAAAGCACAGCATTGTGATTCTAGGTCTGTGGTAAACAATTACCAATCAGAACATTGTCCCAGGGCAGGATCAGAGGTAGATGGTGTAACAAAGCAACATGGGAAAGGCTAATCAGAGTCAGGGATTATATATGTGAACATACAACACAGCATGCATAAACATAGTTACTTTAAACCATTTTATAATATATATATGTGTGTTTGTAAG
>JAQQSZ010004323.1:0-14185 GCA_028646595.1 Phalanger gymnotis | reverse complement strand
TAGGAAAACGAGTGCACTGCTAGGGTTCTGGAGGCGCCTAAATGTGGGGAAATCTTGACAATCACTGTAGGGGCCACTAGGCAGTACAGTAGGTAGAGGGCTGGGCTTAGAGTCAGGAAGATGCATCTTTCTCAATTCAAATCCAGCCTCAGACACTAGCTGTGTGACCCCAGGCAAGTTACTTGACTTCTGTTTGCCTCAGTTTCTTCATCTGTAAAAATGGTGATAATCACAGCACCTACCTCCCAGGGCTGTTGTGAGGAGCAAAGTGCTTGGCACAGTGCAGCGTAGTAGACACTATGTAAATATTGGGTATTATTAGTATTATTAATTAATATTATTACAAGGCCTTGTAGCAGGAGCTGGAGAGCTCAATGGGAGGCAAAGAGTAGAGCTCAAACCTACAGCAGGAAGATGGACAGTGTACGTGCAGGGGAGGGGTAAAGGAGTGGAGAAGAAGGAGCCAGAGCAAAGTGTACCCTGAGCCATGTGAGCCAAAGTGAGCCATGGCTCACGCTCTTTTCTTTCTTAGAATTTTGCTCAGGAAGTGCCCCCCGCCCCTTCCAGGGCCTAGACATTGCCCAGCATCAGGGTCAGGTGAGGAAAGCACTCTGCCTATGGTAAGTGGGAGCTATTAGTAGTATTAGTATTAAAATTGATACAAGCTAATTGAGGAAGGGAGGGAGGGAAGAAGGAAGGAAAAATGGAAAGAAGGATACAAGGAAGGGTGGAAGGAAAGGAAGAAAGATGGAAAAAAGCAAAGAAGGATTGAAGGAAGGAAGGAAAGAAACAAGCATTTATTAAGCGCCTGCTGTGCTAAGCTTTTTATAATTATCACCTCTCTTGATCCTCACAACAGTCCTGTTAGGTAGGTGTTATTATTACCCCCATTTTACAGATGAGGAAACTGAGACAGACAGAGTTTGTAACTTGCCCAGGGTCACTCAGCTAGTAAGGGCTTAAAGCTGGATTTTAACTCATCTTCCTGACTCCTGGCTCAGCTTTCTATCCACTAGTTTCTTGTAATGGAGAGAAAGAACTCTCTTAGGATCACAGATTGCGAGGTAGAAGAAACTTCAGAGGTCTTCCTGTCCAACTGCTCCCCCGCCCCCCACTCCATTCTACAGGTGAGACAACTGAGGCTGAGTGGTCAGAGAATCTGTTCAAAGTCCACACAGGTAGCAAGTGGCAGAGTCTGGATTTGAACGAAGGTTCTTTGCACATTCAGGAGGGCTTCCTGCTGGACCATGCTGTTTCAAAAGATACCCTGATATCCTTTATATGCCAGTTTTATGAAATGATTACTTTTACAGTGTTTCAATGCTGTGGTCAGTGGTCATGGCTTTTCTTGATGGAACCAGATCCTCTTACTCCATCAGCACTTGCGCCTCTATATCAGATGTTCTTAACCTTTCTTGTGTCAAGGAGGAGCCCTCAAGCAGTCTGGTGGAACCCATGGACCTCTTCTCGGAATAAAGTTTTTAAAGGAATAAAATAAAATACATAGGATTACAAAGGAAATCAGTTATATTGAAATTTAACTATCAATATATTAAAACACAAAACAAAGTTTATAGACCCCAGATTAGGGGCCCCTGCTCTCAATCTTTGTATGCTAACTAATCACACAATGGCTTTTACTATCATAACAGCGAGCATTTGTATAGTATTTGAAAATTTGCAAAGCCCTTTACATATGTTATCTCAATTAATCCTTATAACAACCCTATGGGGGGTATAAGTGCTATTATTATCCCCATTTTACAGATGACAGACCTGAGGCTGAGGGAGGTTAAAATGACTTAATCAGGGTGACATAGCTGACACATAGGTGACATTCAAGATCACAGTCAGATGTTGACTTCAAGTCCAGCCCTTTACTGTATGTCCCCAGTAAGTGACTGCTGAATTTTAAAAATGATTAAAAAATCAGAGTGGCATGTCATCATTACTGCCAAAACAATGTGTTGAGTGAGACACAGATTTTTAGAAATCAAAGGGAAAATACGTTTTATCCAATACTCATTTGATGGATGAAAAAACAAAGGCTCAGAGAGGTCAATATAGCCAAAGTCAGAGAGAGAGAGTTAATAATAGATCTCTATTGGTGTACTCAGGTAGCTATGTAGCACAGTGGATTAAATGCCAGGTCTGCAGTTAGGAAAACCTGAGTTCAAATATGGTCTCAGAAAATGACCAGCTATATGAGCAAGTCATTTAACTCTGTTTGTCTCAGTTTCCTTATCTGTAAAAAAATGAGCTGGAGAAGGAAATTCAAACCACTCCAGCCGGTATCTTTACCAAGAAAACCCCAAATGGGATTATGAAGAATCGGGCACGATTGAACAACATTTGAGTGTCCATTTCACACCATACAACTTGCCTTATTTTATATGTGTCCATGTTTTGTCTCATCTTCTAGAGGATAAATTCCCAGAGGCCCTCATTATACTGGAGTACTGTGGGGAAAGATAGGTAATTGTATTCTTTGGTGTATGCACTAAAATTGAGTGCAGCCTCTGCTCAAACATGGATTACAAATATTAGGGAACAGACTGGGAGAATGGTAGTGGGGGAGGAAATGGAATTATCTCAGTCATACAATGAAGCCTGTTGTTCTAGGTCACTGCATTTGTGTCTTCACAAGCAAAAAGCTTTCCAAATGTTGAAGGTGGAAAGAGGTTCCTTCAAAAACATTGCACATTTGTGATAATTTCTCCTCTCAAATATTAAATTATAATTATTTGTGTATAATACCAAAATACTCATCAATGTACAATTTTTCAGGATGAAATTAACCTACCATTCACTATTTTAGTTCATAATGTCCCTGCCCTATTTTATTCTGGAGCGGGCAGGGAAGATATTTCATATCTCCAGATCCTATGGACCAGAATTTATGGGTTCTGTCAATATATTTTAAGCCCCAAAGTGTTCTCTGGCCAAATTAGCTTGGGAAAAGCTATGCCAGAGCATGACCTACAAAACTCTCTGATACCACCAAGAAATACATAATTTTTTTGGCATATGACTTGACAAGCATTTCTGTCTCTACTAATAGGGATTTTTAAGCTCAAACATCAGTCAGACCATTTATGGGCTCATTTTGGGATGGTTTGTTGATATTCTTTTGATCTTTCTTATTACTCAAGAATCTTCTTCCTTAATGGGACGGGTGGGAATAAAGAAAAAAATGAATTTCAGCAGAATCCTTTTCTGTTTTTGACAAGCTGTAAAGCATATCCTTGTTCATTTCAAAGCATAGCAAATGGGATTTTAGGTTGTGCCTATGCATTTGTGATCTTTGTGTCAGAGGTTCCCTCCTGGTACAATGGGCCTGGGTACAGTTTGGAGGACTTCTTACTTCTCTGGCTCCCTGCCCCAATGCAGGTAATTCAGAACTTCCACATCTGACATCTCTCCCCATCCAATCCCCGCCCCACCCCAAATACCCCAAGGTGTAGTTATCAACTCATCTTACAAGCACATGGGATCATAAGGCTCACAATAAGTTTATTTATGGGTCAATCAATGGGAAAATACATCTAAAAGCTCATAGAAAATAATATCCATCAATGAGCAACCTTCCCCCAAAGACCTACAAAGCTCCAATAACTTACTGTATAGCCCTGGGTAAGGCTCCATCAAGGGTTACCCTGGCATCTGATCCTCCATGGTTTTATAGAATATCTGCAGAATGTTATTTTTCATCAAGTTATGCCTCTGGTACTTTTCAGCCAGTATTCCCACTCACTGCTCTTGGTTGTGGTCTTTTTCAATGGCTTGTGTTGTTAGTTCTTTAGCTTATTTGCTTATCTAACTAGTCATTGCCCTCCATCACAGCCTCCAAATATGGTGCCACCCCCCCCCCCACCTTTTTTGCCTCCTACCTTCTCCTCAACTCCAAGCGGAAGGTCATTATTCCCTTTCCAAAAATGCCATCTTTTCAACTCTCTAATTCCTGGCTGTGGCACTGTTCAAAAATGCAGCTCTAGCTATCTCTCTTTCTGAAATGTTCTCTTGTACTATGGTTCGTATGGCCCCAGGCCTCACAAATAAGTCATTTCCCAAAGTTCATGGACTCTTATCTCACAAATAGGGCTTTCTCCCCAAATTCACATTGGTACAAAGTGATTTTCACAGTCTGATATCCTTTTCTCCCAAGCAGTGTGTTTTTCATGAGTCTAGTACAATTCAATCTCTTCCTTAGTTCTCTCTTAGTAGCTTTCCTTGGAGCAGCAGGGAGGACTTATTTAAATTACCTAAGGCTGAATCCTTAAACATCTGGGAGAAAGAGAAAAGAGGAGCCACATGTGCTCCTGGCATTACTGTATTTTGGAATGAGAAAGATTTGAAATGTCCAACATATAACAGAAAAAAATGACAACAGAAATTTGCTATCAGTTCTACCTTATAGGATAAAAAATAAAAAATGATCCACTTTTCTTCCAATCATTTTAAAAGGCTTATTATTTGCAGTTTTTAAGGAATTTTCTGGAAAGCTTTTTAAATAGTTGCTTTATCTCAACCCAACCTTATCTAAATATCCTTCTTCAGGTCTTCAAAAGCAATAATCCTTTGCTCCTTCATCATCTATGTCCTGGCATCTAACCATGGCTGACAATGCCCTAAGACTCTAATCTGGGTCATCCTTTTTTTCCGTCTAGAAATTTTCTCTTGATGATCTCATCAGCTCCCATGGATTCCATTATCATCTTTATTTACATTGTTATCAAGTCTATAAATCTAGCACACCTCCAGTCCTCCCAGACAAACTTCCCCATAGATCTCCTTCTTTCCACTCACACGGCCAGGATCCCAGTTCAGGTCCTCTTGGCTGGATTATCGAATTGGTTTCCTAGTTGTCTCCCTTTTCCTAGTCTCTGCCCTCTCCAGGCTATCCTACACACAGCTAACAGAATTATCTTTTATCAGCCCAGATATGACTGTATTATTTCCTTGCTCAATACTCTTCGGTAGGCTCTTATTGCCTTTAGAATAAAATACAAGTCCCTAAGGTTGGCGTTTAAAGCCTTTCACCATCTGGCTCCAGCCTACCTTACCAGGTTTAGTTTACATTGCTTCTCTTTATTATTTTACTTTCCAAGCAAACTGGCTTTCCAGAACTGGTCATTTCAATTACTGCCTCCATGCCTTCTTTGCACAGGCAACCCATTTCCCAGTATACATGCCTGGAAAACAGTCCCTCCCTCATCTCTGCTTCTTAGAATCCTTACTTCTGGAAGGCTCATCTCAGATGCAGCCTCCTATCCTATTGAAAGCCTCTGACGATCCCTCAGATTGTTAGGATTCTATCAAAAGAATATAAGCTCCTTGAAGGCAGAAACTGTTTAATTTTTGTCTTTCTAGCACAGTGCTGTGTATATTGTAGGCACTCGATTCTTGTTGAAGAATGCTTTGGGAGGTATGAGAGACTGGTGGGCGGATGGGGACTTCTCCTTGGGAGGTTGAAAAGAACAAAAGAATATTTGGATCCAAACAATATTGTATAGTTGGAAACAAATGCTTTGTGCAAACTCAGCTTAATTTCTTTCCTTTTCGTAGGTATTTATTAATAAAATGAGAAAGTGACACATTTCCCCCGCTGTCATATCTCAGTTTCTCTTTCCTACTCTCCCTTTGGAAAAAAGGTTTCCATCAGATCAGGCTACCTGATTTGAAGGCTCCCTATTTCCCCCTCTCACTTTCAGGCCCTGTGATGTACTGTCAGGAAGCAGACAGAGCACCCCCTGCATGTTCAATTGGCTACTGAAATCATTAAGCCTGGGGACAGAAGAGAATAAGCTGCTGGCTTTTGTTAAGCCAATTCCACCTCCTAATGAGGCAAGACTCCTGTCTGGTAGGAGTACCTTCCAAAAGTTACTTCCCAGGAACCATCTGGGGAAATGATTTGGCTTAGGGGTAGATGTATGACAATTGGAGAGAAATTATTTAACAAAAACAAATAAACAAATAGACTGGCTGGTGTATTTATTTATTTTTTTAAAGGAGAAGGTAGGTTGGGGAGGGAGGAAATACAATTGTGAAAGTCAAATCATTACTGTGACTTGAAAATCCCATTTAATTTCTCCCAAGAGGAGGGCACCGTGGTTGACCTTTGTGTGCATGTGATCCAGTTCCAGTAGTGATCCAGCTGTTAGAATCTGTCAGGGCCCAGGAAATGTACATCACATAGGCATGAAGGAGGAAGGAGCCCCTCCTCGGTTCTTCTGTGTTAGGGGGGACACAAATGCAGTCATGCTGGCAAGGCCGGTAGAGGAGGTAATGGTGCCCTCCAGTGGTACAAGGTAGGAGGAAGTGAGCCAATACAGGTTTATAGACTAACAGAATTTCCATAGACATATGTGAAAACTCAAGAAGGAAAAAAAAAATCATCATGAACTACTCAGTTTTCTATGATGAAACAAAACAGGAGAGGGCAGAAGGACAACTATATTTAAAAGGGGAAGGAAGAGGATCAGAGATACCTTTCTCTAGTCTCATCTTCCTAGCTAGCTTTTCCAGTCCTAACAAACCTAACCTCAAGAAATAGACTTTATTATTCATTTTATCCACTATTTATTGCTGAAATATTCACTAGGTTAAATTGTATTTTTAGAACTGATGCAGACCTTAAGAAAGTAAAGGTAGGAAGCTAGGTGAATCAACTGTGGGACTTGGTGTTTGAAAGACTTCACTATAAATCCTGCCTAGGACAATCACTGTATGACCCTGGACAAGGCATTCAACCTCTTTGGCTTCAGTTCTGCCTTTTGCAAAACGGAGAAAATAATATAATTTATTTCTCATAGTTGTTGTGAGAATCATTAGTTAACATATGCAAAACACTATAAACTTTAACATGCTATATATATATATGCTATTATTATTATTACTAGCAGTAGCAGCAGCAGCAGCAGCAGTAGTAGTTGTAACAGTAGTAGTAGTAGTTGTGGTAGTGGTAGTGGTAGTAGTAGTAGGTATGAAGGGATTTTGAGGAAATCTGGACATGAAATCGGGATTCCATGTTGAGATATTGACTTTAGCGACTTAGAGCCAGGGACTGAATTCAAACTTTAGCCCTAACTACTAGGATCATAGGATTATAGATTTAGAATGGGAAAAGAACTTGGAGATCATTTGGCCCAAATCCCTTCATTTTATAGATGAACAAATGCAGGCTTAGAGATGAAAGGACTTGCCCAGGGTCACTCAGAAAGTGTCAGACAAGATTTGAACCTACGGAGCTCTGACCCAACATCTAGCACTTGTACCACGTTGAAAAAAACCATAATATGTCTCTGCCATGCTATTTTTCTGCTTTCATGATTTTGTGTCAAATAACTGGTTTCCATGAGTTTTTTCTTCTTCAGGAAGAGAGCTAGGCATTATAGATGATGCCCCAGACTTTATAATACATTGGAAAGAACATTTATTCTGGAGTCAGAAGACTTGAGTTCATATCCCATTTCTAACACTAGGTGGGCTCGTGTCACTCTGGGCCTCAGTTTCCTCAGCTGTAAAATGAGAATGCATTTACATGACCTCCAAGATCCCTTCTTGCTCTATATCTATGACCCTCAGATTTGTGGTCCTGGGAAAGTCATTTAATTTTTCTCAGCCCGATTTTCTTTAATCTACAAAAAAAGAAATAATAATATTCACCCTACCTCCCTTATGGTTTTATTGTGAGGGAAGTGCTTTGTAAGCTGTAAAGCATTACATAAATGGAATTACTTTTTGGATCATCTTCTAGTATCTTCCATGGCTTCAGCACAGCTATATTTCCCACCCAGTGAGCTCCTGTCCCCAGCTCTGCCCATGACTCACTGTGTGACTTTGGAGCAAGTCATTAACCTGTCTCTGTGTCTCAGTTTCTAAATTCTCAAAATAAAGGTGATAATAGATGCCAGCTGCCTCAAGTGGTATTACAAAGATTAATGAGATGATGCATGGGAAGTGCCCTGAGCTCCTTGGACAATGGCTCAGGAGAAGCACAAAACCTAATTATAATTTCCTTCCAGTTTCAAAAGAGCCTTTGGGAAGGATGCCTCCTGCTCCTCAGTCTGGAGATGAGCCCTGCATCAGGAAGGAGGATTCCTACCATCTGACTGCGGCAAAAGCACTCTTCTGCATTTGCTAGTCCCCATGGCAGAATTAACTTGGATTTGGAGATGCCCGATGACTAATTTGTCACTAAGTGGCTAGGCTTTTTGCATCTAAGAACTTTCACAGGATAGCAGATTTAGAGTTGGAAAAGGCCTGAGAGGTCATTGAGTCTAACCCCATTTTATAGTTAAGGAAATTGAAGCCCAGGGAGGTTGTGTAGTGTCACACAGCTAATAAGAGTCTGAGGTAGGATTTGAACCCATGTCTTCATGACTCCAAGTTGAGCATTCTGTCCACTCCACTAAGTTGTCATTATAGGTAGTAGTGTGGTCTTTGAGCTGGTCCATAATCTATGAGAAATTGGGACCCTGACTTGTCCCAGAAAAACTGTGTCTTTCTCATTTCTCATCTCTCCTTCTGACTTTTCTTCAAGTATAAGACAAAAGCTCAAGGCCATGGAGTAGGGAAGAGTGAAATCATATCCAGGGCCAGGGGCCATCTGAAAAATGGTGAAACAGGTAAAGCTTCTCCTTGGTTCTCTTCTGTGTTCATTTGTCCCCATCCCAAGTACCAACTGCCCTCTTTCAATCTCTTCTCTTCCCTCCTTTCCTCCTTCAGCTCTGGGCCTGCCCTCCTCAGTTGTATTCTTGTCCTGAAACTTTCATAAGCCCTTCTCTAAACAAAATTTCCCCCATCCTGTGACCCATTCCCTCAGGGCCTTGTTAAGTTACCTGCTAACTATTGGTTTTAATGCAAAATAAACAATATTAGTTTAATGTATGGCCTTTTCCACATTACCATAACTGAGGCAGGGCCAGTCCTAAACAAAGTGGTAAACATCTATAGTGTGACAGAAGCAGATTTTTTTTTCTGGTCTTACTCCCATCAAATGAGCAGCACTACAGTTAAAGAACTGAGAGGAAAATAAGTATATGCAAACCTTTTAGAGATGGATTAGTGGTGACTTTTCCTGGGTCTCACAGTCAGTATGTAGTCAGAGATGGAACTCAAAGCCAGGTCTTCTGATTCTGAGGCCACTTTACCATTATATCTCTCAAATATACAATATATGAATATGTATGCATGTGCCTGTACATGCATATACGGGAGCAGCATTACAAATTGGGAAATCAGGTTGTTGTTGTTTGTCCTTCATTCTCAAAGAAGACCATGACATCGGGCAGGTGATGCCGTGACATGCAAGTGAATTGGATTTTAGTGAGGGAGGACTGTGTAAAGTTACCAACCTCACTTTCTCCTCCAGAGCCATCTGGATCCAGTGGCAAGATCTCGATCAGGACCACTGGAGATGGCCCTGGATGCAGTGGGAGACCTTGGCCTTTTTAAACTAAGGTCTTTAACAGGTTTCAGTGTGATGCAATGGCCATCCAGTGATTAAGGCTAGGTAAGAAATGAGGCGGAGAATCCGGAGAATCAGGAAACGCCTTTTGAAGGAGACAGCATTCGACCTCTCCCTTGAAAGGAGCTAGAGTTTCCATGAAGAAGAAGAAGAGATGAGGGAAATCATTCCAGGAGTGGGAGACAGGCTGTGGCAGGGCATGGAGGGAGAAGACAGAATGTCATATCTGAGGAACAGCAAGCAGCCTTATTTGACTGGAGTATCACATGCGTGAAGAAAACAGGCCAGAATGATAAGCTGAAATCAGATTGTGAAGGCCTTTAAATATTAAACAGAGAAGTTTGCATTTTAACCTAAAGACAGTAGAGAGCCACTGAGACTTCTTGAGCAGGAGATTACATAGCTCAGAACTTCTCTTTGGGAAAATCAATTTGACAGCTAAGTGGAAGATAGGAGAGAGTGGAGAGACTGGAGGCAGAGGACTAATTATGACGTAATTGTAGTAGTTTAGGGAAGAGGCAATGAAAGCCTGGGCTGGAGTAATTGGGATGGGTGTGAGAAAAGAGAAAGGGATGGATCCCAGAGATGATAAGAAAGTAGAAGTGACAAGACTTGGAAATGGATAAGATAAGGAGAGGGATGAGTGAGAGTGAAGAGTTGAAGGTGACTCATAGGTTGTAAACCTGTGTGACTGGAAGAATAAGAGTGCTCTTGACAGAAATAGAGGGAAGTTAGAAAAGGATAGGTTTAGAGCAGTAGTGTCAAACTCAAACAGAAATGGAACCCCAGGGGCCAAGTGTTGATTTTGAAAACCACAAATTAACATTATCTACGTTGTATTGTGTTTTTATTTATTTTGTTAAACGGTTACCAACTATATTTTAATTTGCTTCCTTTGGCAACGTGGTTTTTCAGGCTAAATTGGACTGTGAGTTTGACATCTCTAGTTTAGAGGGAAAGATAATCAGTTCAGTTTCTGACTTGTTGAATATGAGATGCCTGCGGTATATCTTGGAGGCATCAAGGTGGTGCAGTGGATAGAGCAGCAGGCCTAGAGTCAGGAAGACTCATCTTACTAGCTTATACTTATTAGCTATGTGACCCTGGGCAAGTCGTTTAACCCTATTTGTCTCAGCTTCCCCATCTGTAAAATGAGCTGAAGAAGGAAATGGCAAACCACTCCACTATCTTTGCCAAGAAAACCCCAAATGGGGTCATGAAGAGTCAGACATGACTGAAATGACTGAATAACCACAAAAATGGCATATTCTGGTTGAGATTATAAATTAAGCGGCTGAAGATGAGGGAGCTGAGCTCAGGAGTGAGATGAGGGTTGGATTTGAGAGTACTTTGGGGCAGTGGAGAGATCCCTAGGCCTGGAATCTAGGAAGATCTGAATTCAAGTGCAGCCCTAGACACTTACTAGACACTTGGAGAGTCACTTAAACTCTCTTTGCTCAGTTTCTTCGTCTGTAAAATGGGGGAAATAATAGTACCTACCTTCCTGGGTTGTTGTGAGGACCAATTAATATAACATTTGTAAAACACTCAGCATAGTGCCATAGTAGGCACTATGTAAATGCGATTAATGTTTTTATTGTTGCTGTTGGTATAGTTGAACCTGTTGGAACTGAGGAGAGATCAGCGAGGGAGAAGATAAGCATAGAGAGAAGAGGAGTCTAGAATAAGGCTCTGGCCTATGCCTGTGCATAGGCGACGAGACAGGGAGGACAAACCTGCAAAGGAGAAATGGTCCAACAAATTAGGAAGGGAACCATGACAGAGCAGTGCCTCAAAAATTCAGGGAGTGAGTGTTGTTCAGAAGAAGGGGGCAGTTAAGTGTCAAACCCTACAGAGGCTGCGGACTGAGAAAAGGCCACAGGACTGAGCAATAAAGAGATCCTTGGTGAAATCACAGGGAGCTGCTCATGTTGGGTGGTGGGGATAGAAGACAGAAATGGAGATATTTTGGGACAGGGCCTTGATATCTTGATTCTGAGTAGATATCTACAGCAATATATGAAAGTAGCTCTGATCAGGCTTTTGTGTTTAATGGTTGCTATTTATCTTTATAGTAATCATTTCCCTATAATTCATTCATTTTCCCACAAGTGAATGCTTCCTTATAACAAATAAAAGTATTACAGCAAACCAGCCAACCAATTGGCTAATCCGTCTGATGTAGTAGACCATATTCCATATCTGTGGTGCCCCACCTTTATGCTGAGATATACAGAGATACAGAATGTACTTTATTATTGGTTCTTCCGGACCAAGAGTGTTCATTATAATTTATTACTTGATGATCTTTTAGTGCCAGTATTTGTTATTGTAGTTACTATTTCTGTAGTTTCTCTTGGCTCTGCTTTCTTTGCACTATTTCATGCAAGTCTTCTCATATTTCCCTGAATTCCTCATGGTCATCGTTTCTTAGACTGCAATAATATTTCAAAATTCTATACCTACAGGTCTTGGGAAGTTAATCCACTCAGCTTTAGAACTCCTGCTCTGAGGCTGAGCTCTTTTGATTGGTAGCAGCTGAGAACTCCTTAGCCCAATATCTAAGGGCCACAGGCTAGACCAAGCTTCACAACCCACCCAGTCATTGACCTTGCCCTGTATATTCACATGTATCTTCCTTCTTTCCTTCTCTCCTCTCCCTACAACCTCCTGCTTTCTACCCCTTAGTCTAGGCACAGTTATGGAATCAATACTGCCATTGCTTTTGGAAAGATTTTGTTAGCTGACTTCCCTTTGGATCAACTCATGATCCCTGTGACTCACCAGACCAGAATTTTCTTCCTTAGTCACCATTCCCTTCCATGTGCTGTCTCCCCTATTAGGATGTAAGTTCCCTGAAGGGATGGGACTAACTCCCTTTTTATATTTGTATCCAAGCGACCCAGGGTAGTGCTTAGAACAGAGTAAGAACTTAATAAATGCTTTTAAAATATTAATTATTTACATTTATATATCACAATTTATTTAGCTATTGGTTAATTGATGGATACTCATTTTGTTTCTGAGTGTTTTTTATTTTTGTTTTTGCTAGCCCAAAATTGATTCTGTGAATATTTTATTATAAATGATATGCCCAGGTCAATCTTGATGCAAAAAATACCACAGGATGAAGTGAAACTCTTAACTGGTCTTTTTCTTATCTCGCCTTTACAATGGGTCAGAGACCTCACGACTAACAGAGACCTTTGCTCTAGTAGACAGCTAGGTGACGCAGTGGATAGCATGCTAGTCTTGGTGTCAGGAAGTTTTGAATTCAAATTCTTCCATAGTTACTTATTAGCTATGTGAACCTAGGCAAATCATTTCGCCTAAGTCCCAGTTTTCTTATCTGTAAAATGGGGATAATAATAGCACCTACTTCTCTGGTAAGGTAACATGTGAAGTATTTTACCAACCTTAAAGTGCTATACAAATGTTAGCTATTATTGAATCTCAAATTATATAACCTTTAGTTCTTGAAGGAAAATATAGCTTTCCTAATACCTGATTCCATGGATAGAAGTTAATTATCCTCTTGAATGCTCAAATATCTTGAGATATATTATAGGCAGTATGTAAAATGATGTACCAGATAGTGAGAGAGAGACAGAAAAACCCAGCTGAACAGAATAAAATGTCCTAAAAATATCTCCAATAAGGAAGGTGATGGGAAAAAGAATACGTTTGCTGTGTCATGCTTCTGTCTACAATAGCTATGATTTGAAATCATAAATCTGACTAGAGAGGTTCATGAACATGAAATATTCTTGTTGGTCTAAGCCAATTGGTGAATCATTTAAATTGGCATGACTCTTTGTGCATGAGTTTGCTGCATGTTTTGGTGTCACTCTAATATAGGGAAACTTTTTACTCAGGAGACAAAAAATGGGCTAGTTCTTAGGTAATTAGGACCTCTTTCCAACAGAAATGAGAAAATTGGCTTTGCCTTATGCCTGGAATCAAACTGAGCTTAAACTAAGAGCCAGTAGAAATTCAACTGAAACCCAACTCATTGAGAAGAATGACAAATGAACTAATGGAAACTATGGTGTGATATGGTATAGGGTGTGTGTGTGTGTGTGTGTGTGTGTGTGTGTGTGTGTGAAACTATGGTGTGATATTGTATGGTGTGTGTGTATGTGAAACTATGGTATGATATGGTATGTAGTGTGTGTTTGTGTGTTTGTGAATATATATAGAAAAAGACTTGGTTTCTTAAGATGACTAGATTGTTTTAAACTATCCTCCACAGTAGGAACACATGGTTGTCCAAAAGATACAAACACAGGCCATGCTGTTGTTGTGGGGTGATGATCTAGTAACTGCTTGAATTACTGCAAACTTCATGATTTGGCCATTAGCGGAATTATCAGAAATGGATCATGGAATAATTGTTCTTGATATTGGCAATAAAAATGGAATTTGAGATGGCCAAAGTGACCTGGCTATACTAAATTTTAGCCACTGTATTTAGCCAATTTAAGATAAACTCTGACTCAAAGGCTTTCTCCTATGCCTGTGTTTGGACCATAATTGGTTGCTTGAGAGATTCAAGCATCGAGATAACTGTGCTTTCCTGGTATTATTTCATTTGATAAGATAATGTAGACGTAAGTGGGTATATTTTCAATAATAATCTATACTCAAGTTGCATGAGGCAGAGGTGTCAAATGGGAGGGCTGAAAGCCAACATATAAGTGAGGCAAGAAACAGATT
>JAQQSZ010004322.1:0-14185 GCA_028646595.1 Phalanger gymnotis | reverse complement strand
GCAGTGGATGACCTTGGCCTTTCTAAATTAAGGTCTTTCCCAGGTCTCAGTTTGTCTGAAGCCACCTCCATTCAATGACTGAGGGCTGGGTAAGAGTTGAGACAAAAGATGACCCACTTTCCCTTCATAAAGATATAAATCTAGTAGGGGAAGACCCTCAGAGTTTCTGGCCGGAACAGAAAACAGTTGCTATTTATACTCATTCTTAGCCATCAAAACCTAAACAGAGGCTGTGGTTGGAGGCCAAATTCAGTTGGCCATTCAATGAAAGCTAGAATGATTTGGGTTTTAAGGTGGAATCAAGAGAATATTTGGCTGCACTGAGAGGCATAGTATATAGGTGGAGACTTCAGCTATTGGCTGGTAGTTAATCAGTTTACATTTGTTTTCTTTTAAGATTTATAATAGGGTTTCCCTCAACATTTCTGTAGGTGGTCTAAGTATTATCCCCATGGCTATGGATCAGAATACTGGAGGCTTAAAGAGATTAAGGAATAGGACCAAGCCTTGACACACTGGTTCTGGGGATGAGGTTGGTAAACTATACTAACAATCACCTAGGACAGCAGAACCAAGAGAAGGCAGTGTCTCAGAGAGAAGTTTCACCAGAAGACCTATCCAGGAAGGGTTAGAAGCACAGGTATCACATCCTGCAAAAACGATGGGATTTTGCAAATAAGAGGTGACCTTTGGGAAAAGTTTCAGTAGAATGCTCTGGTGGAAAGCCAAGTTCCAAAAGGACTAAAATTAGTAGGTGACAAGGAAGTAAAGGCAGTGCATATAGATTCTTCTAGACATTTAGCTGGGAAGGTGAAATGAGATATAGGACGCCAGTTTAAAAGGATGGCAGAAAATGTTTTTAAGTCTCAGAATACATTACTGAATGTTGAAGGGCCAACGAAAATTAGCAACATCTTCCATATCACTTTGTGTGTTTTGTTTTTGTTTTTTTTGCTTCTGTGTTTTTTTTTAACCTCAACTCTCTGTTTACTTTTAAATAAATTTTTAAAATTCAGTTTTGTTTTATGTTCATTTACAAATCATCTCCCTCCTCCACCTATTGGCTAGAGAAGATCAAAATCCATCACAAATACATACATGTGCAAAATAAATGTCCACATTAGCCATATCCAAAAAAGAAGAAAGAGAAAAACAACGTAGGCTCAAGTCTGTACTCGTGCCCAGGAGCTCTCTCATCCTGAGTCCTTTGGGTTGTGATGGTCATTTTGTGGATCAGAATTTCTAAATTGATTATCTTCACAAGATTGCTATCATTGTATAAGTTGTTCTCCTGGTTCTGCTCACTTCACTTTGCATCAGTTCATAAAAGTCTTCCCAAGTTTTCCAGAAACTGTTCCCTTCATCATTTCTTACAGCACAATAGTATTCTATCACATTCATATGCCAAGAACTTGTCCAGACCTTTTCCAATTGATGGGCATCCCTTCAGTTTCTAATTCTTTGGCCCCACTTACTTTTCACGAAGAGACTTCTTTCCTCACAGGTCTCCTGCCCTCAGTAACCACTTATTCTAGGGAAGCCATGAAAGGTCTATTTTTAGTATTGATGGTGTTGTAGACAGAGGAGCTTTTTGTTTCTTTTATTTTGGAGTGTTAGAGTTTGGGGAGAACTGAGATGGAGAGAAGGAATAGGATGGAATATTTAGATCACATCACACTTTCCAAATCAGCTCTTCGTAGTGTAACTGCACTGTTTTATTGTAACAAAATTCCCAGTTAGCAACAATATTAATGGATGTTAATGTAGCCATGCCTGTTTTAAATTCTAAATGCACAAACCTTATTATCTAAATATGAATAACCAACCAAAATTTGACTTTAGATCTTCAGAATGTAGATTGTGAAAACAGCTTCATATCATAGTGAAATTTTAAAAGTTTGAAAAGGGGGGATTGATGATGTAGTTGCCAAGAATTCCCTAAAAACGTTTACTCTTGAAGTCTTGTGAGTACTCAACACTAAACCAAGTCCTGATTTAACTTTTTCGTTATTTTATCACATTGTCTAAAAGATCCTTATTGAGCTTTTGTAAATGTAATTTGCAGGGTGTAAAATTTCTTCCATGAATGAGTACTCTAAAATAAAATTTTTATTTTGCAGGAAGTTGGTGAACCATCGAAAGAGGAAAAGGCAGTGGCCAAATATCTCCGCTTCAACTGTCCCACAAAGTCCACAAATATGATGGGTCACCGGGTTGATTACTTTATCGGTAGGATTGCAACAAAATAATCACATCAGTTCAGATCTTTTTAAAGACATTTAAGTTTTACCGTTTTTCAGATGTCTTTATATAAAGTGCTTTCTTTTACATTAATGAACAGATTTTGAACTTTTTCTCTCTTATACTACTTTTTATAAAGCTTGTGCAGTCGCTATGAGTTAATGTTATGTGTTTGTGTCTTAAATACAATATTTCCCTCAAGTTTTTCTCTAGAGGAGAATTTGGTATTGGGCTTTCTGGAGTCCATTGCAGGAGTTTAATACTTAAACTACCTAAATGATCTCATTATAAGGCCATCTCAGCTCTGCTGTGTTTCCTTAGAGTAGGACCCAAGGATTGTGATAGCCAGGGCAGTGCAGTATAAACTGCATTTAGGGTGTCTACCTCATTGGTCTAGATAAGAAGGAATTCCTTAAGTTGTACTTCTCTTCTGTATTTGATTCTATCCCATAAACTGTTCTGTTTCATTCATGTAAAGCTCAGGAATGATGGGCATGCCAATTTAATTCTTTCTCTCCTATTTCATTTTTTTCTCTCAGAAACATTGGGTTGCTCATAAAGTCTGCCTTTATTGGTCCCATATTACTCAGTGATCCTTTGGTAGAATCCTTTAGCAAATATGTTTATGTAACAGAGTTGTGGGTTTTTTCCCCTTCTTAGAGTCAGTTATCCAAGGCACCTTTTTCAGTTAAGATCGAATGTAGAGCGCTAACTTGCGATCAGACCTTCTGGTTTTGATCTCTGGCCCTCACATGATGGTAACAAGTCACTAAGCTCTCTAAGCTTTACCTTTCTCACATGTAAAAAGGGGGTATTGTACCGCCTATCTCAAAGGGATGGTGTAGGAAGTCAAATCAGATAATGTAAACAAGTTAAATTATCTTGCTATAGATTTACTTATTAGCGCCCAGCAATGTAAATTTTGATTGCTGAAATCTCCCAAAAAGCTTTGGGGCTTACAGCCAAGATTTCTTTTTCACTTTGGCTCTCATTGATTCGGCCAACAATAGGTCCCAGCCCAAGCCTCATTTGATCATTATTTGGGCTCTGATGGCTCAGAGTGAGTGTAAATAGCAGTTGTTTCCCTTTTGGCCAGAAACCCTGAGGGTCTTCCTCTCCCAGATTGATTTTTTTTTTTGACTAGGTAAAAGAGGTCATTCTTTGCCTATTTCTTCTTACCTAGCCTTAGTCACTGAATGGGCTTTTGCCTCAGACAAACTGAGACCTGGGAAAGACCTTAGCTTAAAAAGGCCTGGGTCTCTCACTGCATCCAGGGCCACCTCCAGTCTTCCTAATCTATATCTGGCCACTGGATGCAGATGGCTATGGAGGAGAGAGTGAGGCTGGTGACTTTGCACAGCCCTGCCTCACTTAAATCCAATTCACTTGCAAGTCATGACATCACTTTCCCAATATCATGGTCCTCTTTGAGAAAGAAGAACAAAGCACAACAACAAGCACTTAGCACAGTACCTTGGTTATAGTAGGCACTTAAAACACATTGGCTTAATTAGCCCCCCCCACCCACCCCATTTTTAAAACAAGTAATTAGAGAACTTATTTTCAGCTATTAGTGCTAAATCAGAGTTCATAAATATTTTTTATTTTTGATTAAAAAGTCCTTTCTTCTTAGTAATTTTGCTTTTGGAATGTGAGTTGACTATATACTATGACAGAAGTCTACTAATTGCGTGACCTAAGGAATCTGCTTAATAAAATTTGAGTTTGTGAAGTATTATTTATTCTCATTCTGTAGTATTTGGTTTTCTCATAAATATTCATTAAAAGACGATGATCATCACTTTTTTTTCCTTTTAGCTTCAAAAGCAGTAGATTGTCTTTTGGACTCCAAATGGGCAAAGGCCAAGAAGGGAGAAGAAGCTTTGTTTACAACCCGAGAGTCTGTTGTTGACTACTGTAACAGGTATTGTTGACTTGTTTGTTATAAGCCTTGTAAATATTGCTTTTGAGTGTTTCTTTGTTGGCGTATGCATTTTCACAATAAAATGGGTATTAAGAGATTTAAGCATAACAAAAAGAAAAATGCTACTGATTTTGCTGTATTACTAACATAGATTAAATCAAAGGTTAATATTATTGAAAGTAACCAAATGGGCCTTCAGTAACTGGCAGTGATATTATTTGCTCGTTAGCCAAGTACCTAAAATGCCCATGCTGCCTGCTCCTGAAGCCATTCACTGCCCTGCCCCGCTGGGATATCCAGTCAGCTGTGGTTCTAAGATCACAGCTCTCAAAACTATGTGTTCTTTAACCAGTAACTTATTCTTCTTCATCTCTAATTCCTGTTTTAGAATATCATAATTATTTTACAGCATATACTGCAAATGCCAGGTTCTCAGTTTGAAAAAATATAATTGTACATGTAGAGTTCATGAAGCAATAAGTAACTTGTAACTGACCAAAGGTCAACGTCATTATCCTTTTAATATTGTTAATGTAAACTGATGAGTCTGTGCTGTTTCCCCAGGGAGCCTCCTTCAGGCTACTAGTTCAGCAATGTCTATGGCTTTTGGGAAATCCAAGGTACCTCATAGGTTCTTTTTTCTTCCCCCACGTTTTTAGTCACTACTGGAATTCTTTTAGCTGAGCAGTTTTTGCACGTCGGTTATAGGTTCAAAGACCTTATGTTCCACTAGGGAAATATAGAATGTAAACAAGTAACCAGATAAATCATCATTTGAACCAAGAAAAAGCTTCAAAAAACTAGTGCAGGAGTTTTATTACCTTTTTTTGCCATGGACTCTTGAAATAGATGGAGAAAATGTACTACAGGTCTGGCTGGCAGCCTGTGCAGAGACACAGAAGCAAGAGTCAGCAGGCAAGTTCTGGAGGACAGTAGACCTGTGGAGTGTGTGAAGGCAAGGGATAGATTGAAGGTCTAGGAAGGTTGCCCCAAGCCAGCGTGCAAAGGCTGTTAGCATAGCCTTGGGCCAGTGGGGGTTGCCGAAGATTCTTTTAGCAGAGTCAGAGCTGACTTGGTCAGATTTGTGCCAGCATTCATCTTGTCATCTCTAGGTAGGTGAAAAAGGTATTCTATTTCTTGTGATTTTTCTACTGTATTCTTTGTACATGAATCAGATTGCAATATTTCCCCACTTTTCCCCACAAAGATAATTTCAAGTTGCTTCTGCCTTAAGAGAAAGTTCTTGGGGGCAGAGCCAAGATGGCAGCTGGAAAACAGGGACTAACTTAACCTTTCCCCCACATCCCTCCAAACACCTGTAAAAAATGGCTCTGAACAAATTCTAGAGCTACAGAACCCACAAGATAACAGAGGGAAATAAGTCTCCAGCCCAAGATGGCCTGGATGGTCACTGGAAAGGGTCTGTTGCACCATGCTGGGAGCAGAGCGCAGCCCAGCGTGGGCCACACCAGAAGAGACCAGACCTGGAATCAAGCAGAGCAGGCCTTAGGGCCCTGATTCACTGAACCGTGGCAGTTACCAGACTTCTCAACACGTGAACTTCAAAGACAGTGGAACAGATTAGTGGGAAAACTACTAGATCTGGGTGAGAGGAGTGCTGGGTCAGGTCCCAGCCCTGGGGGCAGTGGAGGTGATGAGGGGGAGGTGGCGTGGGGGCAGCAGCAGGAAGCTCCAGTGGCTACTTCCAGAGCTCCAGCATCAGCTGCTTCCAGAGTCCCTGGCCCACGTGGTGGGAGGAATCAAGCAGTGGATCACAGCAGGAGTGCAGGGATTGCTTTGCTGGCGCAGAGACAGGGTTCTCTTGCTTTGCTCTGCTTGGATCTGGGTCCTGGTCCTGGTTGGCAGTTCTTGGAGGAGGAGGCATGCTAGTGTGGCAGAGCTTGCAGTGACTGGGGAGTAGAAGTAGCTCTGAAAACAGCATTGCAAGGCTCCTAAAGCTTGGGACAAAGTACTCTCTACTCTAAAAGCAGTCATACCCTGACAAAAAACTCAGGGGTCAAGTAGCTTGCTGGGAACATGAACAGGCAGCAAAATAGGACTCAGACTATAGAATCTTTTTTTGGTGACAAAGAAGATCAAAACATACAGCCAGAAGAAGTCAACAAAGTCAAAGAGCCTACATCAGAAGCCTCCAAGAAAAACATGAATTGGTCTCAGGCCATGGAATAGCTCAAAAAGGATTTGGAAAAGCAAGTAAGAGAAGTAGAGGAAAAATTGGGAAGAGAAATGAGAGTGATGCAAGAAAATCATGAAAAACAGGTCAATTACTTGGCTAAAGGACACCCAAAAAATGCTGAAGAAAATAACACCTTAAAAAAAAAGACTAGCCCAAATGTCAAAAGAACTCCAAAAAGCCAGTGAGGAGAAGAATGCCTTAAAAGGCAGAATTAGCCAAATGGAAAAAGAGGCCCAAAAGACTGCTGAAGAAAATACTACCTTAAAAATTATAATGGAGCAAGTGGAAGCTAGTGACTTTATGAGAAATCAAGAAATTGTAAAAGAGAGCCAAAAGAATGAAAAAATGGAAGACAGTGTGAAATACCTTATTTGAAGAACCACTGACCTGGAGAATAGATCCAGGAGAGATAATTTAAAAATTATTGGACTACCTGAAAGCCATGATCAAAAAAAGTGTCTAGACATCATCTTTCAAGAAATTATCAAGGAGAACTGCCCTGATATTCTAGAAGCAGAGGGTAAAATAGAAATTGAAAGAATCCACTGATCGCCTCCTAAAAAAGATCCCAAAAAGAAAACTCCTAGGAATATTGTAGCCAAATTCCAGAGTTCCCAGGTCAAGGAGAAAATATTGCAAGCAGACAGAAATAGTTCGAATATTGTGGAAACATAATCAGAGTAACACAAGATCTAGCAGCTTCTACATTAAGTGATTGAAGGGCTTAGAATATAATATTCCAGAGGTCAAAGGAGCTAGGATTAAAACCAAGAATCACCTACCCAACAAAACTGAGTGTAATACTCCAGGACAAAAAAATGGATTTTCAATAAAAGAGAGGACTTTCAAGCATTCTCAGCGAAAAGACCAGAGCTGAAGAGAAAATCCGACTTTCAAATACAAGAATCAGGAGAAGCATGAAAAGGTAAACAGGAAGGAGAAATCATAAGGGACTTACTAAAGTTGAACTATGTTGGTTACCTTCCTACATGGAAAGATGATATTTGTAACTCATGAAACCTTTCTAAGTGTTAGGGTAGTTGAAGGGAATATACATACACATAGACAAGGGGCACAGGGTGAGTTGAATATGAAGGGATGATATCTAAAAATAAATAAATAAATGCTATTAAGGGATGAGAGAGAAATATACTGGGAGGAGAAAAAGAGAGAGAGAGAGAATGGGGTAAATTATCTCACATAAAAGTGAGAAAACAGTTCTATTGGAAGAGAAGAGGGGTCAGGTGAAAGGGAATGAGTGAATCTTGCTCTCATCAGACTTGACTTAAGGAGGGAATAACATACACACTCAATTGGGTATCTTACCCTACAGGAAAGGAGGGAAGGGGATAAGAGAGAGGGGATGATAAAAGTGAGGGCAGATCAGGGGGGGAAGAGGTAATCTAAAGCAAACATTTGAACAGCGACAGGTAAAGGGAGAAAAGTGAATAAAGGGGGACAAGATAGGATGGAGGGAAATGTAGTTAGTCTTTCATAACATTACTGTTATGGAATTGTTTTGCATAATGATACATATGTGGCCTATGTTGAGTTGCTTGTCTTCTCAAGGAGGGTGGGTGGGGAGGGAAGAAGGGAGAAAATTTGGTGCTCAAAAAAGTAAAGGTTTTTTATATGCAACTGGGAAATAAGATATACAAGCAATGGGGTAAAGAAATCTATCTTGCCCCACAAGAAATAAGGGGAAAGGGGATGGTGGGGGGGAGTGGGGTGACAGAAGGGAGGGCAGACTGGGGAAACAGGCAATCAATATATGCCATCTTGGGGTGGGGGAGGGTAGAAATGGAGAGAAAATTCGTAACTCAAAATCTTGTGGAAATCGATGTTGAAAACTAAAAAATATTAAATAAAGACAAAAAAAGAGAAAGTTCTATTGTGCACAAGACATGTTTGTAACAAAACTTGCATTAAATCTCTTAAATTCTGTTTTCCTCATTAGTAGGAGAGCAAATAGATTAAACCATTAGCCATTAGGAGTTCTGCCAATCAGTCTATAATTCATTTTTATATCCTTCACCACAACACTTAAACATAGTAATGTCATTATTGGTAATTATAGATTGAGTATTTTGTGAGGAGGTATGTTTTGCCAGATGTACTCACCAGAGTTTAAAGAGATGGTGCAATGAAAAGCCTTCAGCAAGTTCTCATTGATTTAGCTTCTCTGCATTTGCATTATTCAGTACTTAAATCCAGCTAGTTTCTGTCTGGTAGTATAGCTGTGCCTTCCTTCCACACCGTGGGGATTACAGATCTGCTACCCTCAAAATCTGGAAAATCTGAGTAAAAGTTTTTGGCCCTTTCTTTGCACCAGAGAAGAAGTCTCAATTTTTTCTTTTATGGAGCATTTTACAGTACCTTATTGTAAATTTTAGGTTGATATTATACAACGCTATACATATATTTAATGCATTTCCGAGTTTCTAAACTTTTTCTGTGTCATCTGCTGGCTTTCATGTGTCATTTGTGGCTTCCGCAAAACTCCCCAGAAATTCCTTTTTAATTTCTTATGCCAACTGGCTATATATTGAAACCACAATGTGGAAAGTCACGATGTGGAAGGGATAACTGTAATAGAATGATTTTTAAGTAAATGTGCAGGCAAAAATTACTAAGTCTGAAAAACAGTAATTTGGATTGGTAGTATTCTCTTTCACTAGCTCAAGTGAGGGGGAACCTACTACTTCCAAAGGCAGACTATTTTACTTTGGTTAGTTCTAATTATTAGGAAGTTCTTCCTTATTTAGTTGACCCTTATCTCTCTCTAACTTTTACAAATCATCTTTCATATATCAGCCCTTGAGATCTTGAAGGTAGCTGTCATGTCACCTCTAAGTTTTCTCTAGGTTACACATTCTGTTTCTTTCAACAACATATGGCATATCTCAAACACCCTTCACCCTCTCGATCACATTTTTTGGAAGCTCTCCAGTTTAATCAATGCCTTTCCTGACCTGCAGTGCCCAGAACTGAACACAGTTCTACAGATATGGTCTGACTGGGACACAATATAGTACATTTTTCACATCCCTAGTTCTGGTCTCTACACTTTTTCCAAGGTATCCTTAGCTTTTTTGGCAGCCATATTATAGTCTTAATTCTTCCTGATCATGTAGTCCCTGAAAACTCCAGATCTTTTTCACATGAACTGCTGCCTAGGAATGCCTCCTAAATCATGTACTTGTGGAGTTGGTTTTTTCAACCCACATGTAAAATTTACATTTACCTCAAATAGGTATCATCTAATTAAATTTGACCTGACCTTTTGTCCTGTAATATTTGAAATTCTGTGTAATGTGTGACCTATCCTTCTTAGCTTTGTATCATTTACAAATTTGGTAAGTATGTCACCCGTCCTTTTATTCAAGTCATTGATAAAAGCGTTCAGTATCACAAGGCCAAGCACAAGCCCCTGCAAGACTTCATTAGAGGCCTCCTTCTAGAGTGACATGGAACTATTAATGGCTAATCCATCCATTCAGCTAGCTATGAACTATTCTCTAGCATGAGAGGTTGTTGTTGTTTTTTTCCTCCAGAGTATCAGGCTAAAATCTAAGTAAAATATATATAGTAGTCCCTTTATATGTCAGTCTAGTAACCATGTCCAAAAAGAAAATAAGATTAGTTTGGTGCAACTTGTTCTTGATAAGTCACACTGACTGCACGCTTTGATAAGACGTCATTGATTTAAAGTCAGTCTCATTGCTCTAATGGTTTTTATCCTCCATCCACCTTCCTTTTCTAGTCTTTGACACCTCTCATGTCATCCACAGCATACAAAGATCTCTGCTGCTGGCTCAGCAATCCCATTCTCCAGTCTTTTCAGGATTCTGCCATATAGCTTAGCTGAGTGATTGGGATTCATCAGAGCCTGCTAGGTGCTGTGCTCTTGTCCTGGGGCTCGGCTTCCTTCTATCCTTCTGTCCTTTCCAGTCTAACAACCATCATTTTTGGCAGAGGAAACAGAAGGTTCATTTTGCCTTGTTGGTGATAAGTTACTGTTACCTCTGCACTCAGAGCCAGTACCAGCCCTCTCCTGAAGGAGCTCGCAGTGATCCCGAAGAGGTATGTGGTCAGTGCCTACTCAGTGCCCACAGTGTATCCCTCCACTTAACAAGTGTTGAACCTGGACACACACTTGAGAGAAGAAGAGTGGGCATAGTCTAGTGCTGGACACAAACCCCATGGAGGATTACTTGAAACCATGTAGAATTTCTAAAGAAGGGTAGGCATCCTTAAGATGCTTGTGAAGGGTTGGGTGCTTAGGGACCTACCTACTGAATTCTTTGCTATATAAATTGTCCTTATAGTAATCAAGATATTTCATGTGGTTATAAATAATTTAATGGCTTTTTTGTTTATTTTAAAGGCTTTTAAAGAAACAGTTCTTTCACCGAGCATTGAAAGTAATGAAAGTGAAACTTGACAAAGACACAAAGAAAGAAAAAGAGAAAGAAAAAGGAAAGGTAGAAAGTGGGAAAGAGGAAGAGAAAAGAAACAAGAAAGAAAGTCTAAAGGATGAAAAGGCTAAGAAGGAGAGAGAGAAAAAAAGAGATGGTGAAAAGGAAGAGTCAAAAAAGGTGAGTCCTGCCAGAGGCGGCACAAGTCTATCAGAACATTTCATTGTTAGTCATCAGCAGTTTGGGGATTTTCTCATTTTTTAACATACATTTACTCTTGGGTACCAGGCCACTTGAATTAAGTTATAATAGTAGCACTGTTTTATCAACAGAGAAAAACCCAGCTGTTCCCTTAGGCTTCTCTTGGGGAAGAATTCTTCCATTGATTAGTTGCTCTTAATGTTCCATTTCCTTTATTATCATAATAATCTTAGAAGAGAAAAGCACCAGCAGCTGGGGGAACTGAGAAATCTCTCCTCCATAAGGTGGCACTGGATGTGAGGCTTGATGAAAGCCAGGGATTCTGTGAGACAGTCTGGGGCGGGGGGTGGAGTAGGAAAGGGCCAGGTTGTGAAGAGCTTTAAATGCCAAACAGAGGAGTTTATGTTTGATCTTAGAAGTGATAAAGTGATACTGCATGGGAAATGGGAAAGGGTGATGTGACATGTCCATAACTGACTTACAGGAAAATCGCTTTGGCAGCAAGTCGGAGGATGGATTGGAGTTGGGAGCGATGTAAGGCAGAACTGTTGCTGTAGTCTGTGTGAGAGGGGATGAAATCTTGAAATATGGGACATCTAGTTTAAAATGTGTTGCAGACTGCAGCTTGTGAGACAAACTAGGGCTAGACGATGATCTGGGAATTATCTGCATAGATGTAATAATTGAATTGAAGTATAGAGAAAAAAGAGGGTCGAGAAGAGAGCCGTGAGTCATCCCTGCTGTTAGTGGGGAGTGAAAGGGATGGAAATCTGTGAAAGAGACTGAGAAGGAGCAGTCAGACAGGAAGGGGGAGTACCTGGTGAAAGCAGTGTGCTGAAAACTCAGAGCAGAGACAGTATCCAGGAAAATGTAGTCAACAGTGTCAGAAACTGCAGAGGTTACAAAGGGTGAGAACTGAGAAAGGCCATCAGATTGGGCAACTTTGGGGAGAGCCATTTCATATGAGTAATAGATCAGAAGCTAGAATACCGGGGTTTAAGAAGAGAGTAAGGAAGAAAGCCCAGAGGCTCAGGCAGATAGCCCTCCTTCCCACCTATACTTCTTAACACTTTAGAGCTCCGAAGCCTGTATCTCACTTTTGTCTCAGAGCATCCAAGCAGGCAGGTTGGGCAAGTTTTATTATCTTCATCTCACCAGTCAAGAAGCCAAGAGGTAAAACGATGCTCGGGTACATTATGGGCATAGACCCAGCACTCACCTCTCCAGATTCTAGGTCCAGGATGGTGGTGCTAGATGGCTTTTTCAAGGAATTTGGCTGAAAGGGGAAATAGAGATAGAGAACTCTTATTAGTGGTGATGGTAGAATCTAGTAATGGTTGTTTATGGATGAGAGACATAGGCAAATTTGTGGGCAACATGGAAGGAAATAATAGATCAGGAAAGGTTGAAAACTAAAAAGGATGTGGTAGTAGGTATTGTCATAAGGAGACGGGGAGAGGGGGTGAGATTCGGGGAACATGGAAGGGGTTGGTCTTGGTGAGAATGGCCACCTTTTAGGGGACTATAGTGAAAGAGATGATGGGGGATGATGGCAGGTTTAAGGTGAGGTCCTCATCTGAGAAAATAGGGGGAAGAGGATCCTGTGGGAAACTTGGGAAAGAAGAGAAGATGGGGACAACTTGGCAGAATAGCAGAAAATAGTACTGCTGAACTCCCCCAAACAGACCTAGAAAATGCACTAGCCTGAATCCTGATGGGAATTCCCAGAAAAGTCACAGTAATTCTTCTAGCCCCAGTAGGTAGGTAGGTAGAGAGAGAGAGAGAAAGGTCTGCAGACACGAGGGCATCACTCAGGAAGAGGCTGTGCACCAGGACAAGAGAAGGTTCCAGACCCATACCTGGGCATCATGATGGGGACAGGTATCTGTTGGCAACTGTCACCCACTACTCAGTTCTGTCATAAATACGGGGTAGACTGAGAAGGGGACTGGCACGGTGACATTCCTGGGGGTAGGAAATCGAGAAACAGCAGCAGCCGTTTGGCTGAGACCCCAAGAGCGGATCAGGATCTCAGTTCTAGCATGTAGCCCAGCTTGTGGAGGAATCCTAGTCCAAAGGGGATCCTACAGTTCTGCCACTCCAAACCAGCAGATCTTTGCAGCTCTCTGATAGGGGCTGAGTCCAGGAGCAGTCTACTTTTTTCTCAGATCGAAATCTAGGTGAGGGACTTGCAGAACTCAGACCAGGGACATAGTGGTCAGACTTTACTTTGGATCACATTGGGAGCAATGATGCATAATCACGCAGGCCCCAAGAGACCTTCCTTCCAGAAGTGAGGCAGAATTCAGCCTTAATTTCAAGGCCAAAGTTAAGAGGTAGATTAGAAGAATGAGCAAAAAAGAAAGGAATCCCTCCATAAAGAGATGTGGTGCCAGGAAGCTCAAGACAAGAATGACTCCAAAACATCCACAGGCAAATCTTTAAATATATATATATATATATGTATATATATATAATAATCTTATGGGCACAGACTCAGCTAGAATTACTATAGCATGGGCACAGACTCGGCTAGAATTCCTAGAAGAGAGGAAGCAAGAGTTTAAGAATTTTTATAAACAAAATGAGAGTACTTGAGGAAAACATTGGAAGGGAAATGAGAATGTTTGGAGAAAAAAACTGGAAAAAAGAATTAACAGCTTGGCACAGGAGGTACAAAACCTTGCCCAAACAACAAACTCCCTAAAAATTAGTATAGACCAAATAGAAGCCAGTGACGGCACAAGACAATGTGAAATATTAACACAAAGTCAAAGGCTAAAAAAAAAAAGAAAATGTAAGCTATCTCATAGCAAAAACTACTGACTTGGAAAACAGATGTAGGAGAAAAAAATTTAAGAGTCTTTGGACTATCTGAACCACCATGACCAAAGAAAAGAGTGTAGACATCCTATTTCAAGAAATCTTTAAAAATAATTCAAGAGAACAAAAACAGAAACAAAGATTCTACCAGTCAAACTTCCTGAAAGAAAACCAAAATGATCATTCCAGGAACATCATAACCCAAGTCTAGAGTTTCTAGGTCAAAGAAAAAGTACTTGTAGCAGCCAGAAAACAAGCATTCAAGGACTGAGGATCTACAGTTAAGAACATACATGACCGGGGGCGGAGCCAAGATGGCGACTGGAAAGCAGTAACTGGCGTGAGCTCCCCACCAAGTCCCTCCAAAAACCTATAAAAAAA
>JAQQSZ010004321.1:0-14185 GCA_028646595.1 Phalanger gymnotis | reverse complement strand
AGCAATCCAGAAGTCTGGGCTATCCTAGAGGATGCCTATTAACACCCTCTCAAGAAAAGAGGGTAGCTAGGTGTCTCAGTATATAGACTGTTGGGCCTGAAGTCAGGAAGACTCATCTTCCTGAGTTTGAATCTGGGCTCTGACACTAATAGCTGTGTGACCCTGGGCAAGTCACTGCACCCTGTTTGCTTCATCTGTAAAATGAGCCAGAAAAGGAAATGACAAACCACTCTAGTATTTATGCCAAGAAAACCCTAAATGAGGTCATGAAGAGTCTGAAACAACTGAAGAACAATAACAGGAAAGGAGAGATTGTTTCCCTGGTCAGGGATAATGGTAATAGCTACCATCTTCTCGTTCCATGGATCAAATGATATGCCTCCCTGATCAAGGTATAGCAAAGAAATTCCCCCTCCTACCAACTCCCCCTTAGAAAGGTAACACTTTAGTTAACAAAAAATCTATATTTTAATGCAGATGCTCTTAGGGAAAGATGTGTTCAGATAAAGTCTTTGTTCAGGCCTTGCCCACAGTAATGAAGCAAACCTAGGAAAAGAAAATTTATAGGAGTTTATTGAAACACCTAAGGCAAAAGTGCATTGTGTGTAGCTGGGGAAAAATTTCAAACCACCTGCTGTTTTTACAGACAACTTTTTGTAATAAGAGTAAGAATCCTGATAGGTATACATTTCAAAAGGGAACGGGCTATTACTCTTTCAGCTACTCTGCTGTTGCTGCATTATAGGGAAATGAGATTAGATTACCACATAGGGTATCACATTTTGCGTGTTGATATTCTGCCCAAAGGGAATGTAAATTTTAATCTCTGAAACTTTATTTTCTTCCCCTCTCAAATCTATTTTTTTAAGAGGCCATTCTTTACCTCATTTTTAAAAGACAATCACTGAAAGAGCCCTACCTCAATCAAACTGAGATCTGTCAAAGACCTCAGCTTGAAAAAGTCTGCATCCTGAGCAATCTACAGTTGTCTTGATCTGTATCTGGTCACTGGAGCCAGATGGTTTTGGAGGTGAACGGGAACAGCCTTCCCTCACTTCCATCCAATTCACTTGCATGTGATGGCATCACCTCTCTGATGTCATGGTCCTCTTCCAAGAAGGGAGGATAAACAACAGCATAGGGAAATGAGATTAGAGATAAGGAGATGGGATGTTGACTTGAAAAGTGGTCATACAAAGGGCAAAGGGATGGGATCAAAGTATATGCTGCCTTTCTCTATAGTTTTTCTGGTACTCTGGAAAACAAGCAAGACTGGAAACAATGGAATGAGATCGAATGAACTTCAATAGATGTCTTTTGTTGTTGTCCTTCAGTCATTCAATGGTGTTTGACTCTTCATTACTCCACAGCACACCAGGTCCCTCTATCTTCCACTGTGTCTCAAAGTCTGTCCAAGTTCATATTCATTGTTTCCATGATACTATCTATCCATTTCATCCACTGTCTCCCCTTTTCCTTCTGCCTTTAATCTTTCCAGTGAGTCCTATCTTCTCATTATATGGCCAAAGTATTTAAGTTTTAGCTTCAGTATTTGACTTTCCAATGCATAGCCTGAATTAACTTCTGTAAGTATTGACTGATTTGATCTCCTTGCTGCCCAAGGGACTCTCAAAAGTCATCTCTAGAATTTAAATTTTTGGAGGATCACAGAATCCGTGAGCTATATAGAATGTTAGATGCCAATCGAGTACTGATTCTGAAGCATCTCTAAGTGTTCACCCAGCTTGGCTTAAAGATTCTTATTAAGGGGAAAACAACTCTGTGTCCAGGCAATCTCCTCTGTATCTATTAAATCCCTACCACTTTTGTCTTTTATCATGATCATTTTTGCATGGAATTTTCCCTTGATATTACTAATTTTCTTGAAGAGATCTCCTGTCTTTCCCATTCTATTGTTTTCTTCTATTTCTTTGCATTGCTCATTTAAGGAAACCTTATCTCTCCTTGTTATCCTCTGGAATTCTGCATTCGCGTGAGTAATCTTTTTTTTTCCTTCTTTCCCTTTCCCTTTCCTTCTCTCCTCAGCTATTTGTAAAGCCTCATCAGAAAGCCATTTTGATTTCTTGCTCTTCTTTTTCTTTGTGATTTTTTTGTTGTTGCTGCCTCCCGTAAAATATTGCAAACTTCTGACTTTTGTAAAACTTACTGCAAAACTCTGTTCTTCAGGCATTCTATCAGATTCAATCTCTTAAATCTATTCATCACTTCCACTTCATATTCATAAGGGATGTTACTTGGGTCATACCTATATGGTCTGATGGTTTTCCTTACTTTCTTCAATTTAAGTCTGAATTTTCCAATAAGAAGCTCATGATCTGAGTCACAGTCAGCTCCAGGACTTGTTTTAACTGACTGTACAGAGCTTTCTACACCTTTGGCTGCAAAGTATGTAATCAAGATGATTTCAATATTGACCATCCGGTGATATCCATGTGTGGAATCGCCTTTTGGGTTGTTAAAAAAGAGTAGATGTCTACCTTTTTGTGAATGAGTTTGACAAAGGCACAGATTGCTTTGGCTGTGTGATGTTATTTAAAGTCTATGAGCCTCTCATCTGCAAAACAGAGACAATAGTATCTGTTACATATACCTTAAAGGGCTATTGTTGGATCAAATGAGATAATATATGTAAAACACTATGTGGCATTTAGAAAAAATATATAAAATATCTACTTTTGTTATTATTTCCTTCTAGTAAACAGATGAGATGATCCCCACTGAAGGAATGAGAAGTTTATAATATGGGGGGTGGGGAGGCAGGAAGGAGAGAGATCAGGGAAACCAAAATCAAACTTCCTTTACTACCCAATAGGGTTATCGCTTTCACTAAACCACTAGTGCCTTAATTTTACATATGAGAATTTGCTTCCTATCTTAGGTGTTTTTTCTCTAAAGTGATGCCAGTGTCAGCCTCCGAGACAATCTTTTTTATATGACCTTAGTCAATCTGGTTTGGGAGTTAAGTTCTATCAGTGGCTATTTCCCCACAATGATGACCCATTCTGGTTTCTTCTCTCTGCCCATAGAGAAACACAAACGAAAGAAGTCACTAGCCAGGCATATCAACTCTTGAAGGGACGAGAGAGAGAGAGAGAGAGAGAGAGAGAGAGAGAGAGAGAGAGAGAGAGGGAGAGGGAGAGGAAGAAGAAGAAGAAGAAGAAGAAGAAGAAGAAGAAGAAGAAGGAGAAGGAGAAGGAGAAGAAGAAGAAGGAGGAGGAGAAGGAGAAGAAGAAGGAGGAGGAGGAGAAGGAGGAAGAAGAAGAAAGAGGAGAAGAAGAAGGAGGGGAAGAAGAAGAAGGAAGAGAAGAAGAAGGAGGAGAAGAAAGAGTACCCTTAGTTTGAATTTGTCTAGGGAGAGTGGGAGGTATAGAAACTCAATTGGATAAGAAGAAGCCAAATCCTAAGACCCCTGCAGGTCCAAAAAAAAATTGTATTCTTAGTTTTACTCAAGCCTCATTCCTGCAGTTCATAGAGCAACCACGTTGCAGAAGTGTGCCCCAGATAATATCAAAGTGATAGATACAGTGATAGATCACCAGTGACAGAGATACCTCTGCTGCTAGTTTTTGTTTGCTATTTGTTAATTGCTTTCAGGAGATGTTTGAGAAATGTCACCAACTGTGTTGTCCAAGTGATAACTCCCGGACTGCACACTGGTGCTGTCTGCAGTGGTGGGATTCAAATAAATTAACAAGTGGTTCTCCACAGAATCAAGCTGAGGTACTGCTGCTGCTGTTGATGTGGTAGGTGCAGGCCTTGCCCCCGCTAACAACTGGCTTGCTGAACTCAAGCTAAAATTAGGTACCGGTTCTATTGAACCTGTGCGAACCGGCTGAATCCCACCATTGACTCTTTCTCTCCTTGTTAGCAGCTTCCCTCCTGTTAATTTTTATAGGCATTTATCAAACACCTTTTAGATGTTAAGCACCATGCTAAGTATTTTAGAGATATTATCTCATTTTACTGTTGAATGTTGGTTATGATATTTTAGACATCACTGATATTACCACTGGAGTCCTTTGGTTCTTAAAAGATTTTCTTTCCTTAGAAGCCTCCTATTAAAGTTTAATATCCTTATAGAAAAGATATTTATTGTCCTTTAAATAGTTATTGGTTGAGAGGTAGAAGACACTAGGAGACTGAATGTGTCAGACTTCAAGCCCAGAAGAGTCTCCAGAGTCGACTGGATGGATCTGTGGGCTGAGAGAGTGCCAGGTGTGGGGAACTGTACCCGACCACACCAGAATGGGAGCAGCAGCAGCAGAACTCAGCCAACAAACTAGGTTGGGAGAGCTCTGGGCACAGAGAATAAAACCATACCCAAGCAAGAGCAGGAGCAGGCCCAGGGCTGAACTGCCAGCTCTGGTGGTGATCCTCAGGCCTCTCAGCCCAGGACAGGGGTCCAAAAAAAAGAAAAAAATTCACTGATAAGAACAAATCTTTAAAAAGTAAAATTAATGAAATGGTTAAGGAGGTTCAGACTCTGATTGGAGAAAATGACTCCTTGAAAAGTAAAATTAGCCAAATGGAGAAAGAGCTACAGAAGCTAAATGAAGAAAACAATTTGTTAAAAATTAGAATTGGGCAAGTGGAAGCTAATGACTCTATGAGAAATCAAGAGTCAGTCAAACAAATCTAAAGAATGAAAAAAATAGATGAAAACATAAAATATCTCACCAGAAAAAAACAACTGACCTGGAAAATAGACGTAGGCGGGACAATCTAAGAATTATTAATCTATTGGAAAGCCAAGATGTAAAAAAGAGCCTGGACAGTATCTTCCAAGAAATCATCAAAGAAAATTTCCCTGAGGTCCTAGAACCAGAGGGCAAAATAGTCATTGAAAGAATCCACCAATCACCCCATGAAAGAGTTCCCAAATTGAAAACTCCAAGGAATATTGTAGCCAAATTCCAGAATTATCAGATCAAGGAGAAAATACTGCAAGCAACTAGAAAGAAACAATTCCAATATTGCAGAATTACAATCAAGATCACACAAGACCTTGCAGCTTCTACATTAAAAGACAGGAAGGATTGAAATATGATATTCCATAAGGCAAAGGACTACAACCAAAGATCAACTACCCAGCAAAATTGAGCATAATTTTTCAGTCAAGGAGATGGACATTCAATGAAATAAGGGAAATCCAGACCTTTCTAATGAGAAGACCAGAGCTCAATGGAAAATTTGATCTTTAAATGATTATTGGTTAAAACCTTAGGGGCAGTTGACAGAATTCAAAATGGGTGACTGGAGCAGTGTAGAGGTCTTATAAGGAGAGGTGTAAGAAAGCTAAAGATACACTGTACTTACTTTACAGTGGTGCCCAAGTCTGAGTTCTCACTGGAGATACGCTGATGCACAATTTACCAAATAAATCAGCAGATGTTATTCATATTACAAATTAAGTGAATGAAAAAATGAATGAGTGAGTGTGTCTTACTCAATAAAAGGATTTCAGTATTTTCCTCTATTGACTCAAAGGCTTATGTAGAGATCATTAATTCCTTGACAGAGAGGAGGGGATTAGGTTATGGTAAGGGGAAGGGAGGATGATGTATAATAATGGTGGTGAAGTTACTGAAAGGCACTGCTAGCTAAATCTAAGTCATAAACCAGAAGAAAGCTTCTCCAAATACAGACACACACACACACACACACACACAAACACACACATACTCTAATGCGAAAAAATGATAAATTTGTTCAAATGAAATTAACTGTCATTTAGGGCTCATAGATATAGAACTAGAAGGAACCTCAGAGACCATTTAGTTCAATCCCTTCATTTTATTTTTTCATTAATAGTATTTTATTTTTTTCTAATTAATTTTTTCAATGTAAAGATAGTTTTCAGCATTCACCTTAATAAAATTTTGAGTTCTAAATTTTTCTCCCTTCCCTCCCCTCCTCCCCAAGCCAACAAGCAATCTGATATAGGTTATACATGTACAACCATATTAAACATATTTCCACATTAGTCATGTTGTGAAAGAAGAATCAGAACAAAAGAGAAAAACCATGACAAAAACAACAATAAAAGAGAAAATAGTATGCTTTGCTCTGCATTCAGACTCCATAGTTCTTTGACTGGATGTGGATAGCATTTTTCATCATGAGACTTTTGGAATTGTCTTAGATCATTGTATTGCTGAGAAGGGCTAAGTCATTCATAGCTGATTGTCTTACAATGTTGCTATTACTGCGTACAATATTCTCCTGGTTCTGCTCACTTCACTCAGCATCAGTTCATGTAAATCTTTCCAGGTTTTTCTAAAATTTGCTTGCTCATCATTTCTTATAGCAGAAAAATATTCCACTACCTTCATATCCCACAACTTGTTCAGCTATTACCCAATTGACCGACATCCCATCGATTTCCAACTCTTTGCCACCACAAAAGGAGCTGCCATAAATATTTTTTGTATATGTGGATCCTTTTCCCTTTTTATGATATTTTTGGGATGCAGACCTAGTAGTTCAACATCTTCATTTTAGAGATGAGGAAACAGGCCCATAGAGAGGTCAAATGACTTGTCTAAGTTCTCACAGGTAGTTGGTATTTGAGCCTAGAACTGTTGATTCTAGAGACAATGCCCTGTCTTTCCTCTGTACCAGGCTTCCTCAGAAAAGACTTCTTAGAAGAGGGTTGCATGTGAAATGAGCCTTGAAAGGAGTGAGGAATACCAAGGAGATGAAGTGAGGAGTTCTTGAGGAAAAGAATGACAAGATCAGACTTGCGATTTTGGAATATCTCTTTGGCAACTGTGTAGATTATGTATTAGAGAGGGGAGGCTTGAGGCGGGGAGACCTGGGAAGAGGCTATTGATATAGCTTAGGAGAGAGGCAATAAGGGCTTAGATTAGAGGGGTTGTAGAATACATAAGGAGAAAAGAATGGATAGGAACGATACTGAAGAGGTCAAATGGATGACACCTAGAAACTGATCCCCCTCAAGCCATCATTTCCTCTTTGAAAACACTTGAAGATTTTCGAATGAAAGACTATGAGCACATGCAAATGGGTTATCATGATTATTATTATTGATTTGAGCAGAAGCATATCATGGTATGAATTTTCCATTTCATTGGTTTGGAGTATGAGTGGCTGCATTTACAATGTCTCCCCATGCATAGATCATATATCATCTGAGTGTATATCACTGCCCTATCTAGAATTTTATAGATATGATTCAATGAAAGTTTCATTATGTAACATACTGTGATTTGACACAGTGGCTTGGATTTAAAGCTTTCTGCCTGCATTGTTAGAACGAGAAGCCTTCAATTCTAAACTTTATTGAGCATTGTTTAAAAAAAAAAAATAATGACCGTCTGCGACGTCTCCACCAAGGATAATAAACATGACAAATGGTGGTACACAGTATACAGATTGTCACTCTGAATTTACTGTCAAAAACTTTTCCCCGCTAGTCACACTAAATTTATACTCTTGACTTTAATCCATCATACTCTATCTTTTCATATGAACTGCCCAGCTGACTAGTGCTTTTTTCCTTTTCCTGGCTTTTCTCTTCAGGCACAATTATATGGGAATCAGTGTGGTACAGTGAGAATAGTATTGACAAGAATTAGAAGACCAGCATTCAAATTCCACATATGTAATGGCCAGTCTCTAAGGACCTGGGTTCAAATCTAGTCTCAGTTACTTACCAGCTGCGTGACCCTGGGTAAGTCACTTAACCCCTGTCAGCCTCAATTTCTCCATCTGTAAAAAGGGAGTGTAATAATAGCACCTACCTTCCAGGGTTATTTTGAGGGTAAAATGAGATAACATTTGTAAAGCACTTTACTAGCCTTATAATGTTGTATGAATGTTAGCTAAGCTAATACAAGTTGTCGTTACTACCTGCATAACCTTGGCAAGTCACTCAATCTCCTAAGCCTGCCTTAGTGTCTTTGTCTGCAAAATGAAGGGATTGGACTAGCTAGCCTCTGAAGTCCTTTCTACCTTTACATTTGTAATCCTATGAAATATGCAAACACTCACATAAAGGTAGCATGATATAGCAGGGACAGCTACGGACTCAGAATTAGGAGAATCCTAGATTTCAGAGTTTTTGTAGCCATTAATTACATGGCTATGGGCAAGCCATATAACCTCTTTGGACCTCAATTCCCTTACCTATAAACTGTGTATAAAAATCAACATAGTTTTTATTTTACAGGGCTGTTTCAAGGCTGAAATGAGGAAAGGTATGTAAAGTACTTTGTAAATCTTAAAAGTATTTTGTGAGTTACTGTAGACATTATAAACTATTTGGGAGTCTATCTGCCAAAACAAATCCAGGAACTATATGAACACAGTTACAAAACACTTTCCACACAAATAAAGTCAGATCTAAATAAATGGAAAAATATCAGTAGCTCTAGGGTAGGCTGAGCTAATATAATAAAAATGACAATTCTACCTAAATTAATTTACTTATTCAGTGTCATACCAATCAAGCTACCAAAAATTATTTTATAGAGCTAGAAAAATAATATCAAAATTCATTTGGAAGAACAAAAGATCCATAATATCAAGGGAATTAATGAAAAGAAATGCTAGGGAAGGTGGCCTAGCCGTATCAAATCTTAAATTGTATCATAAAGCAGCAATCATAAAACTACTTGGCACTGGCTAAGAAACAGAGTGGTGGATCAGTGGAATAGGTTAGGTACACAAGATGCAGTAGTCAATGATTATAGCAATCTACTATTTGATAAACCTGAAGACCGTAGCTTCTGGGATACGAACTCACTATTTGACAAAAACTGCTGGGAAAACTGGAAAACAGTATGGCAGAAACTGAGCATAGACCAACGTCCGACACTGTATACCAAAATAAAGTCTAAATGGATACTCAATTTAGATATAAAGGCTGATATAATAAACAAATTAGGGGAACAAGGAATAGTTTATCTGTCAGATTTATGGAGAATGGGGGAATTTATGACCAAACAAGAGATAGAGAACATTATGAAATGCAAAATGGATAATTTTGATTACATTAAATTGAAAAGTTTTTGCACAAAGCCAATACAACCAAAATTAGGAGGGAAGCAGAAAACTGGGAAAGAATTTTTACAACTAGTGTTGTAAAGGCCTCATTTCTAAAATATATGGAAAACTGAGTCAAGTTCATAAGAATACAAGTCATTCTCCAATTGATAAATGGTCAAAGGATATGAATAGACAATTTTTAGAGGAAGAAACTAAAGCTATCTATAATCATATGAAAAAATACTCTAAATCACTCTTGATTAGGGAGATGCAAGTCAAAACAACTCTGAGGTACCACATGACACCTATCAGATTGGCTAACATGACAAAACAGAAAAATGATAGATATTGGAGAAGATATGGGAAAGTTGGAATACTAATTTATTATTGGTGGAGAGCAATTTGGAACTATGCCCAAAGGGCTATAAAAATATGCATACACTTTGACCCAGCAATACCATTTCTAAGGCTGTATCCCAAAGAGAGCATAAAAATGGGAAAAGGACCCACATGTACTAAAATATTTATAGCAGCTCTTTTTGTGGTGGCCAAGAACTGGAAATTGAGGGGATGCCCATCAATTGGGGAATGGCTGAACAAGTTGTGGTCTGTGAAAGTAATGGAATACTATTGTGCTATAAGAAATTGTTGCAGTTTAGTCTCTGCCAAAAACTGTTGGGGTTTAGTAGTCCAGTGGGATGGGAGTTGGGACTGTGGTTTCAACTCTGCCCACCCAGGGACACCAAAAACTGTTGGGCTTTAGTCTCTGCCCACCCAGGGAATGCCAAAAAACGGTTGTGGTTTTATGATGTGTTGTCGTGAAACTTTCTCAAAGAATTCTAATCCAAGTACAGGCATTTATTGAGATTGACGCCTCTCATGAAGTGGGCTAAGTTCCAAGAGGAACCAGCAGCTTCAGAGAAAGCAAGATGGATTTTTATAGGGTAAAGATGCAATTACATAACAGAAGTTATGAATATTAAAAAGGCAGGAGGGCTTTGTCAAGAGATTAGGTAACAGAGGAGAGGTCCTTTCTATGGTTCAATGGTCAAACACTCTAGTTGTGCTGCCCTGCAATTGGCTAGCTAGCTACTGTAGTCCTGTCTGGTCAAGATGGATAGTTAGGTGTTGTGGTTCTGTCTTGGGCTAAATGGATGATGTGATTGTGGTTGAGTACAAGAACACACCTGTTCAAATATGTGAGCAGTGAGGTACATATAAAGAAGTTAAAATATTTAGTGTGTGTGAGCGGGGAGGGTGTGAATGCCTTGGTAAGGGCAGTGGGCCTGCTGTTCAGTGGAGCCTATAAGAAAGTTAGAATATCTGGACTGGGGGCAGCTTTATTAGGATTCCATCAAAATGATGAACAGGCTAACTTCAGAAAAACCTGGAAAGACTTATATGAACTGATGCTGAGTGAAGCGAGCAGAACCAGGAGAACATTGTACAGAGTCACAGCCAGTGTGAGATGACTGATTTTGATAGACTTAGCTCTTCTCAGCAATGTTAAGACCTAAAATGATTCCAGAAGACTCATGATGGAAAATGCCATCCATGTCCAGAAAAAGAACTATGGAGTCGGAATGCAGAGAGAAGCAGATTATTTTTGTTTTTGTTTTTTCTTTCTCATGGTCTCTTCCATTCATTATAATTCTTCTTTATAACATGACTAATGTGAAAATATGTTTAATAGGAATGTATATGTAGAGCCTATATCAGATTGCAGGCTGTCTTGGAGAAGGAGAGGGCAAGGGAGAGGGAGAAAATTTAAAACTTATGGAAGTGAATGTTGAAAACTAAAAATAAGTTAACTAAAAAAATTTTTTTACAAGTACTTTGTGAATGTGAGTTACAACTCTGATTTTATCATTTGCACTGGCTATAATTCACTGCCCTTAACTGGGGCTTCCTTTTGAATTTCTTTGAATATTGTATAGTGCCCCACTAAAGAATCCCCCTGACTTGTATGAACCCCTCCCCCCGCCAAAAAAAAAGCTAACCCAAGTTTAAGGCACATTGAGCATCTACTCAAAACTGCAGCTTACAAGCTCCAACCAGTGCATTTATTTTTATCATCCAGCCTAGGAACACATTAGTTTAAACAAAAGGTATTTAACCAAGATACATAACAAATAAAGTGATGAGAAGACACACATATTGAATATACTCTCCCATAGGTTATCATACTACCATGGGGAAAGGCATACATGTAGGAAACAAATGTGGCCAAGGCAAGCTTATACCTCTTAGGTGGCTGTTAATGCCCCTGGTCATGTCATCATCCTGCTGCCCGCTGAGCATTGTGACTCACCTTTGTGCTGTGCCATTTTTATAAGACCAGTCATCTCTGCTGGTCTCATGGTCATCAAGGTTTTCTCTGGCCCTCATCTCTTCAGGTCCTTCTGTTGGTCCTCCCAGGTCTTCTCTACTAAAATGCTGCATCACAAAGCCTGTCCTTGACAATAGCAGGCTAACAGCTCCCATAGCTGAGGACTACTACATATGGATAAAGATAGTGGATCAAAAGCAATGCCCCAAGGCAAGATTCAATCTATACTGACTATATTTGCCTTTGTGGCAGCTAGGAGATACAGTGGATTGAACACTGGGTTTGAAGTCAGAAAGACCTGGGTTTGAATCTTGTTTTAGATACCTACTAACTGTGTCACCTTAGGCAAGTCACTTAACTTCTCTTGCCTCACTTTCCTCATCTGTAAAATGGGGATAAAAATAGCACCTACCTTTCAAGGTTGTTGTGAAGACTAAATGAGATAGCTTATGTAAATTGCTTTGCAAACCTTAAAGCACTGTATAAATGCTAGCCTCCCCTACCACCACCACCACCACCACCACCACCACCACTACCATCATTGTAATCTATGTAACAAGACTAGTGATGAATTGAAATTTTTTGTCCCAGACAGTAAACTAATTTGGAATTTAAAATTCCTCATAAGTCCTATTAAACTCTTTATGAGGAGCTTGTGTTCCCACACCTATTTGTAACTTCTCTCCCAAGGAAGTCCCATTAGATCTGTGTGGAGCCCAGGAAAATTAAGCCTCCTTTGTTCCCTAGAGAGTCTGTGGATTGACATGAAAATGAATCTGAACAAGCACAAAAGCTAAAAGAAGGTGGCTAAGTCTTTATCCTTCAGCTTCCTCTTCCTATGTGTGTGTGTGTGAGCTCCTACGTATATGTATGTACATGTATGCGTGTCCACACATACACACATACACACACACACATACACACACACACACACACTGGCTACTCCAAAGCATGCTCCTTCTGCTCTCTCCTTCCACTCTTTTTCTTTCATCTCCCTTCCTCTCTAAAATCCATATCATTCCAATTTGTTTTTCTTCCCCTACTTAGACCTTGAAATGGAGTTTGCCTATGTCTTAGGTTGAACCAGACTCAGGTCAAACCTCTGCTAATTTATGTTTGCTACTGGACCAAAATGAGACAGTCATGGGTCATTCAACAATTACCAAAAAGGGATTTATTTAGCCATAGCAAGGAAGGATATTCAACAAGAATAGAATCAGCTGAGTGAAGTTTCCCTGCCTGAGTTGTCCACCATGGCCCACTAGCCAAGTATCAATGCACCCCGGAGCTCGTCATGAGTGTCTTGTATTCAGGCAACTAGGAAGTGATATTTGATGGCCTGAGTCTTTAGTTTTCTAAATCAATATGGTCTCAAGGATTATTTCCATACTTTTTAAGGAAAAAAAAAATCCTAATTTTCATGGGGGGCAAGAATGGGAGTGGGGTTAGTATATTGCTTCTCACCATAACCTGCAAAAGTCAAGTGTCTCAGGAACACAGAGAAATGCATTATGGGAACTGAAGTTTCATTGATCAGAATAGAGCCATTGAGATTTTGATGGCAAGATCAAGCACCACGACTCCAGGTAGGAGGATGAAAACCTGGAGTAACTAGGCACAAGAGTGAGTTTTGATTTGTTATGGTACTATAACACAAGTGGGTAGTGGAAAGAGAGAGAGAGAGAAGGGGGGTGGGAACAGGAGTGGAGGGAAGAAGGGGAGAAGAGAGGAGAAAGGGAAGAGAGGAAGGGGAAGGCAGAAGGGAGAAAGAAGAGGAAGGTAAAGGGGAGGAGAGGGGAAGAACCCCAGTAAGTGTACTGCAGTGCAAGATCAGAGACTAGCTTAGAGAAGATCTCCCCAACTTGGCAGTAGGTAGCGGCCAAAATTAAAATAGGCTAAACTTCTTCAGGCTGCAGATAGGTTTTTAGCAGCTCTCTTTCCAGGTAAAGATATAATTAATGATTAAACTATTTTGCAAATAAACCATATTTTAAAAAGGAAAATTTCAATTACTATTAATTAATTATACTTATTACTTAGGATTTTTATTTATCACGAAATCACAGCAATGTTAAAAAAATTACTTCGCTAAATGGTACAAGTTTTAATATGTTTTTCAGGTTTTCTTACTGTTTACATTCAGTAATGACCAAAAACAGAGAAAAGATATGATTCTCGCTGCTCTCAGACTAGAGACAGACTAATGAAGATTGGTTGCCGCAGGTCACATGACAAACAGGAGCGAGTACACAGTGGCAACCCACCAGCCAAGTTATATGATGGGCACAGTAGTGACTAGTGGAAGTTGGGTTAAGTGGGACATGGACAAAGCACTTGTTACATCTTTACTTTCTTTTACTTCCTCTACATTTTTTGAAGACATTCCGAAATCCTTTGGCAGGCTGCAAGTGGGCCATGGGCCTTATGTTGTGTAGACCTGATCTAGAGTCTGAACGTTGTAGGTATTGGCTCCAGCGGCAAGACCTCCACTCTCTAAAATAAATTGCTCTGGTGCAGTCGACTGGAACTGACCAAAGCTTGGCTGTTGTTGCTTTTTGGGATCTACAAGAGGACAGTAAGATTTTAACTTCCTTCCCTGATACCTGTCAAGAGCAAGCTACATGATTTTCTCTAATTCTTTAAGTTGTTTTTAATTCCTGAATTTGGTCTCCTCTAAACTACATCTGGTCAAAAGCGTGTGCAACAGTACAATAAAGAGTTTGGAGTCCAAGTCCAGAATCAGAAAAGTTTTTTATTCTTTCTCGTGAGAAAGGACGCCACCCAAGCAAGAGAAGTCAGGGATGTGCTGAGCAAAGGAAAAAGCCT
>JAQQSZ010004320.1:0-14187 GCA_028646595.1 Phalanger gymnotis | reverse complement strand
AGTGGGAAAAGGACCCATATGTACAAAAATATTTATAGCAGCTCTTTTTGTGGTAGCTAAGAATTGGAAATCAAAGGGATGCCCATCAATTGGGGTATGGCTGAACAAGCTGTGGTATATGAAGGTAATGGAATACTATTGTGCTATAAGAAATGGGGATGATACGGACTTCATAACAACCTGGAAAAACCTACACGACATAATGCTGAATGAGCAGAGCAGAGCTAGGAGAACATTATACACAACCACAGATATATGGATTCTGTGATGACTAACCCTGACAGACTTTGCTCATCTCAGCAACACAAGGTACAAAGACAACTCCAAAGGACTCACGATGGACAATGCTATCTACATCCAGAGAAAGAACTGTGAAGTATGAATGCAGATTGAGGCACACTTCATGCTAGCCTTTCCCCCCCTTTTTTTTCTTTTTCTCTCTTTTATTTTTGTTTTTGGGTTGGTTTGTTTTTTTGGTCCTGTTTCTTCTTTCTCATGATTCATTCCATTGGTTATAATTCTTCTCCATAACTTGACTAGTGTGTAAATTAATTCAATGTGAAGTTATATGTGGAAGTTATATGGGATTCCATGCTGTCTTGGGGAGGGAAAGGGGGAAGGAGGGAGGAAAATCTGGAACTCAAAATTGTGTAGAACCGAGTGTTGTAAACTAAAAATAAAAAAAAAATTAAATTAAAAAAAAATAAATGTACTCTTGGCAGAGTTTTGAATCGGTCTAGCATTTTGGAAAACAATTTCTAATTATTCCCTCAAAGGCATTAAGTTATGCTTCCCTTTTTGACTTCTCTATTCTATAATTGGATCTATACCCCAAAAAGCTAGTAGAGAGAGGAAAAGCACCCATATGTTAAAAAAATGTATGGTATCTCTTTCTGAAGTAGTAAAAACCTGCAAGCTAAAGGGAATGTCTTTATTGGAAAATGGCTAAAGAAATTTTGGTACATGAGTGTATGAACTGGTACAGAACGAAATGAAAAGAACTATTTATACAACAGCAATAACATTATAAAGAAAAACAACTTTGAAAATCTTGAGAGCGTTTATCAATATGGATGACCTACTTGTGAGTCCAGACGACTGATGGTGAAGCATGCCACCCGCCTCTTGGCAGAAGTGATGAACTCAAGATGGAGGATAAGGCAAACATTTTCAGGCACAGCCAGTGTGGTGGTTTCTTTTACTTGACCATAAGTATTTGTTAGAAGAGCTTGGTTTTTCTTTTTCTAGTGGGGGCAGGGTAGGTGGTAGACATAGAGTAGCACAAAAAATATCATTTTTGGACATCTCTTCTTGATTTCCTGCACCTGAAAATGTTTTCCCCTTTCTCTCATTCCCTTACAATACTTTCAATCTCTCCTTTACCCCGAACACATTCAACGTTGGATCAAGTTTCTTTTTGTCTATGTCTCCTTCCTATTAAGACTATGAGGTTCTAGAAGCTAGGTTCTGTATTCGTTTGTTTTTTTTTCAGGTCTAGATCCCCAGTGTTTAGCTCAGTGCCTTGCTGAATTGACCACCTGAGCAAGAGAACAGAAAGTCCATGACGTAAATAGCTGTATGTTAAAGAGACCAAAATATAAAATGTTGCTAGGGAGAGGAAATAATCTGAGTTTTTTTTTAATTTAAATTTTACTCTCCAAGGAGTAGCCTTAAGTTTGGGAAAGAAACCATCTGGTAGCACTGCTCTATATTTGGTTTACAATGTTAATCTTTCTCCAAGGAGATAAGAAACAGCAGTGCTCTGATAAATGGCTTGTGGTTTCCAGCTAGTCAGGTTTATTAGAGTTAATGCTGTAAGTTCAGGCCCCACTATGATGTCAAGAAAAATGACCCAAAATGTCTTGTTTTTAGGAGAACCTGAGTCATAGCTTCTGAATGTTATTGAAAGTGTGTTTGACCCAAGAGTATTCATTTCTCTGTCTCTGAAACTGATCTGGGGTCCCAAATGGAGAGCTGGAAGGGATCCGAGCTCATTCAGCTCAAGTCTATGATGTTATTGATACGGAAATCAAGGACCAGACAGGTTAATTGGCTTGCCTGCAGACATACAGGTTGAATTCAAACGCAAGTCGTAAGCCTCCAAAGCCAACCTTCTTCGCACTAATTATCTGATGCCGGCTGTATGCACTTACTGTAAGTTCAGACTAGGTCAATGGTACACAAATAATTCTGTCCTTGGGAAGGTTTATGTCCTTCTCTGACTAGTATTTGTTTTAGGCCATGAATACTCCACCCTGAGAGATTAAGTGACTTGCCAGGGTCACACTGCCAGTAGGTGTGAGGTGAGACCTAGGAATATTTGCTTCCTATGGGAACCCTAATCCTCTCCCCAAGGGCAGCTAGGTGGCACCATAGTGCAGAGCACTGGGCCTGGAGTCAGGAAGACTTACCCGAATGAATTCAAATCCAGCCTCAGATATATACTAGCTGTGTGACCCTGGGCAGGTCACTTAACCCCGTTTGCCTCAGTTTCCTCATCTGTAAAATAACCTCAGAGGTGAAAGGTGTTTCAGAGGCCAGCTAGTTCAACCTAGCAGCAATACCCCTCTTCAGTAAACTCCAGTGACTCCCTTTTACTGCCATGATCAAACGTGAATGTGTTTGTCGGGCATTTGAAGCCCTTTGGCCAGGAGCTACATTTCTAGTCTTATTATACATTCCTCCCCTTCAGGCTCTCTTTGGTCCAACTAAACTTGCCTTTCTGTTTCTCTCACGTGGCCCTCATCTCCCACCTCCAGGACTTTGTTTTGGTTGTCCCTTATGCCTGGGACCTTCTCTGTCCTCCCCTCCATCTTTCAGAATTCCCAGGTTCATTCAAAGCTCCCTTTTACGCAAAGCCTTTCCTGGCCGCCACCACCCCACCTGTCAGTGCCTCCCCCAGTTATATGTATTCCACATATATTTTGATTATGTACGTGTCTTCCCGATAGATATAAGCAGCTTGAGGGTAGGAGCTGTTTCCATGTTGTCTCCATATCTCGAGTGCTTCGCACAATGCCTGGTGTGTGGTTAGTGCTTCCTAAATGCTTGTTGGTTCATTGATTGAACCCAAACTGGAATCCTGTCTGCCACACTTTGACCAATGGGCCTCCAGTGTCCGGGGGCGGGGGGGGGGGGATCCTGCCATCACCAAGAGCAGCAGGTCCTATGTTGGGAAAGCGCTCGACGTTACGAAGTTCGTCCAGACATCCAGCCTCAATGGGCCTCTTGGGAACGTCCCCACATCAGTCCTAGTTGTGCCCACTGAGGCCAAGCAGAGCTAGGCTGATCCCTGTCCCGCAAACCAGCCCTTTACGTTCTTGAGAAGATCGATCCTGTAACTCCCGAAGGCTTCCCTTCCCCATAACGACCTTAGCTTAAAAAGGCCAAGATCCCCCACTGACTCCTGACACCACTGGATCCAGATGGCTCTGGAGGACAAAGTGAGGCTGGTGACTCTGCGTGGCCCTCCCTCACTTAAATCCAATTCACTTTCAAGTCCTGGTGTCACCTCCCTGATGTCACCGTCCTCTTCCAGAAGGAAAGACAAAGAACAATTACTCTGCCCCAGGCTATACATCCCAGGACTGTTGCTTTAACTCTCTTATTCCTGAATGGAGTTAGCTAAGTAGAACAGGACAAACCAGTGCCCCCAAAACAGCTCCCTCTGAAATGCCTCTATGAAAAATTTATTCCTTGAGAGTAAATGTGCTCGAAATGACCCTTTACAAAAAATGAAAAAGAACCTGGAAAAACACACTTGGCAGCATCATTAATACCTTACTATAAATGAGGTTGGTTACCTTTCTTCCTGACTAAAGGACCAAGAGGAGTCAGGCAGGGGCAGGGGACTTTGGGGCGGGGAGGGGAGGAAGAAGGGAGGAGAGACCCAGGGAAGACAGTCTTGGGTATTCAAGGTTGGGTTGAGCGACTTTTTTATAGTTCAGTTGGGGGAGTGGGGTTGCAAATGAAGAGAAAATAAATTTTTATTTATTACAAAAATGATAAAAATAAACTTAAAAAAATATTGTGCTAAGTGACTTGTCCAAGGCCACCCAGACGACAAAAGGCAGGCTCAGCCACTGCCTGACCAACATCGGCCTTATTGCGACGGATCATCAAGATCCTTTCGGAATATTTCTCATCAGAGCCTTCGAAGAATATGGGGGCTGTGTCTGGAAACACCCGGTCAGGATGCCCTGCTCCAGGCTGATGAAAACAAGGCCTGCATAATAAACCAGAATGGGGCCCTCCCCTCCAGCAGCATCCCTGCTCAGCCATCCAGGGAGGTAGCAAACAGAAGGCTCCCTTTTCCCGGGCACCCAAAGGGATAGAACCGGGTGAGAGAGCGACTTCTCCGGCCAAGGTGGCACAGGCACCCTGGAGAGCCCAGGAAACGGACTGAGGGCGGGGGCAAAGGCTGCCGTCCACTTGCTGTGCCCCGGGGAACTCTGGCAACTGCTCCTTCTGTACCAGTTACCATCATGTTCTGTGGGCCATGAGGACTGCAGCTGTGGGCTTCTATGTCCCCAAGAGTACCAGGTATTATCTCTTCTTCAAGGAGATGCTACTTACTGCCTGTGTCAAATCAGTTCCCCTCCTTGGGCCTCAGTTCCCCCATCTGTCAAGTGGTAAAGTTTGGATTAAATGATTTCCGAGGTCACAGCCAGCCCTAGATCTAGGATCCTATGAATTATGCCACTTGCAACCTGTGTGACATTAGGACACAAGTGGGCCTCAGTTTCCCCATCTGTCAAATGAGGGGAGTTGGAGTAGAAAAACTTTGAGGTCCCTTCTGACTCTTCAACTAGGGTCCCATGACTTCTGATCACCTTGTTTCTTCTTGACATCTCACTAAGACTGCCTTCCTAGAAGCTCTGGACTCCTGCTTTTTCTGAGTTCTTGGACCACATAGAGCAGGGTGCACCATGTTTTTCATAAGGATTTCTTTAGTATAACCTCCCACCTGAGGCCTGGAATGCTGCTCTGTCAGAGAAGATCCCAGCTGATCACCAAGATTTACTAAGTACCTACTATTTGCCAGATGCTGTAGTAATCAGTTGGACCAAAGAAAGGCCCTGCCTTTGAGGGGCTGACAGCTTAAACAAGGTCACAACATGCAAACAACTCTGCCCATTATTTTTATGTTAATGCTCCCCAATTTAACCCTAGTGTGGAAAAAGCACTTACATTGTAGATTTATAATATAGTACAAAAGAACAGCCAATTTGGAAAAGGCTTCAGAACAAGCCCTTTCTAGAACTTTCTGGCCAGATGTTTCTAATTAAAAAAATAAATCGGAGCACAGATGCCTCGGATATCATGGTCTGTGTCATAGGGACCTCAGAGACGTATGGTCCCGCCTTCTCATGTTACAGATGAGGAAACTGTGGCTCAGAAGGTGATAGGTGTAGGATTTGAACCCAGGTCCTCTCTCTTCAGAAGTAGAGTAAAATTTAAAAAGAAGACTTTCATCCCCTCCCAGCCCAACAGCCAAACATGATACAACTCAATGTAATTTTCTTTATCATAAATTCAACTTACAAAACCATCTACATTTCAGTGCCATCTTATTTACACAGGCAAACAAATCAAAACAAAAGCTACAAAAACAAACTCCTTTCCAAACAGACCCATTAATTTACAATTTAAAAAGACAACACAACTAAAAACAGCCTCTCTCCCTCCCTCAAAAAATAAAAAAGCTCCAGGAAATTCAGAATAATTTCTGTATTTCCATACTTAACAGATGATGGTTAGTCTAGGTATTTCTGCAAACAGGACCCCTATTGTTGCCACTGCCTCTGTGGGTATCTTTTAGACTGCAGGAGGAGACTCAGTAACATCAAGCCCCCTTCTTATTTCTGAGTCATTGAGGCGCGGAAGCCTAGATAGTGCTTTGAAAACTCAAGGGTTCCTGGTAGAGCTCAGGGGTGTTTGGGGCTCATCAGATTTGATGTGGTTTCTTCTTATAATCCCTTCAGGCTTTTTCCATCTTTCTCTTCAGTTTTAAAGTCTGTCAATAAAAGGGACACAACCGAGACTCCAGATCTTGTCACGAGAACAGTCTGGTTCAGCCTCTTCCATCCAAGCAACTCTACTGATGGGACTCGTGCACCTGAGTGGTCACAGACCTCCAGGATCTCTCAGCTCTTTTATACTCTTCAAATATTTCTGGAAAGTGAATCTGACCACATTGTCTTTATATAGGACATATCCAAGTTTGTGCTTTTGACATGAAATGGGGAACTTTCATCTTCATTTCCATCTTCAGCCATGATTTCTCCCTCCCATACACATACGCAGCTTGTATAATGTCTTCAGAAATCATCTTCTTAATCTTAAAATGTACCCGAAGACTTTGTGCCCATTGAGTTTCTTATCTCCAATCTTAATCTTAGATTTAGAAAAAAGTTTACCTAAAGTTTCTCTTCTCCTCCCTTTCTCTTCCACTCCTTCCTCTTCCTTTCCCTGTCATTCTCTTGAATTTTGTAGGACCATTCTCAAGAACTGAAAGGGACCTCAGAGACTATCTAGTGGGGAAATCAAGGCCCAGGGAGGTTAAATGATTTGTCAGAGGTAGCACAAGAAGCAAGCCTTTGGTTTTTCACGTTGCAGATATAGCCTTTTCCATCCGCCTTCTTAAAAAAAGGCAAAAAAAATTAGTCAGAAAAAGCAAAAATCAGCTGAGTGGCAGCATATGCAGTGTTCCATCCCCATAGTCCCCCAGCTCTCTGACATAAGCAGGGAGGTAAGCAGTTTTTCTGAGTTGAGTAGGCAATGATAGTTTCTACAGCTCAGTTTTGTGCCCTCTTTTAAACTTAAATGACAAAAAACCAAATGCATGGGTAGATATCGAGCACATTCATTCCCCTCTCCCACCCCAAGCCCCAACACAAATCCCTAACTCCAACTTTTTCTCTGGTACTTTCTTTCTGGGCACTGACTTGGTTTTGCTTCTGAATTTCTTCATGTTGATTTTTGGATAATTTTGTAGGTCTTGTTCAATTTCCTGCTGGTAGAATGAATGCGCTACTCTATTCTACCATGTTCAATTCCATTCATCAGCCTTCTCCCAGTCCAGTCCTTGGTGGGGAGGGAGGTCATGGCTAATGGCACAATGACTACATCTCTGGACTTTTTCTTGGCTTTTGGGCTGGTGTCATGTGGTATGATCCCTTTGGGCTATCTCAGAATCAGAGTCCTGCCTGCTTCCTTCTGATTTCTTTGCTGAAGCAATTCTAGATTCCAGGAGGTGGGGTCAAGCCAGGTGAGTATCCCCGTCCCAGCATCTCCTCCATCCCAAACTCCCATTCCCTTGATCGTCTTTGTTTTCCCCAAACCCTCCAGCACAGGGAAGCCATTATCACATCCTGGGCTTTCTCATTTCCTTTGTTTATTCTCAGAGTTATCAAGCAAGACATAGCCATACAGTTTTCATTTCTGTTTCCTGGAAAGCCACATGTAAGCCTCCTGATGAATCCTGATGGAAACCTTTCTTGTTCATCAGAACTGAATTTATGGCACATCACAGTCGATAAACATTGCCAGACTCTGTTTTAATGGAGTCTGTGCTCCTCACAACGTGCTGCTGTGCCAGGGCCCATCATTAGTCTGTGGGCAGTGCAGCATAAGCAATCACCAAGTATTTATTAAGTATCTACTATGTACCAGGCACTGTATTAATAATGCGGGATACAAAGGAAGGAGAAAAAACAGTCTCTTCCTTAACAGAGGTTTTATTCAAATGAAGGAAACTATGCAAATAATAAAATGTGCACACAAGATATAGAGCGTGTCCCAAAAGTCTTAGTGCACTTTTCTTGTTTGTTTGGGGTTTGGGGGGGGGGCGAAGGCAGGGCAATTAGGATCAGGTGACTTGCCTAAGGTCACACAGCTAATAAATGTGTCAAATATCTGAGGCCAGATTTGAACTCGGGTCCTCCTGACTCCAGGGCTCTACTCACTGTGCCACCTAGCTGCCCCCTTAGTGCACTTTAAAGGTTAGAACTTCAAGCTTCTTGTCTTCTGCGTAATGTAAATTGGAGGTAATCTCAGAGAGAAGGCAATAGCATTAAGGGAAAGATTCCTTGCAGAAGGTGGCATTGTAGGGAGGACAGTGGAAAGAGTGTGGCCTTGCAAGCCAGGGCACTGGGTTAGAATCCCAGCTCTTTCACTAATGACAGGTAACAACACCTCCATGTTGGATACATATTGAAATCTGGGCAATAGACACTCTTCATCCACTAGGTCTTTTCTGTGGGGGTGGAATTGTCTACCTTAATTTTTTGGACTCCCTTTGCCTTCATTTGCCCAGTCAGGGACTGGAAACCTAGACTATCAGAATACAGGAGTGCCCAAGAGGCAGAGGGAGAATCTACCAGTCACAAACCCCAGCATCCTGTGGCTTACGGGAACAAAAAAGCACAATCTGGAAAATGAGAGGAAGCTGGAAATGGTGGTGCAGAGAGCTGACCTTTGAGTCAGGAAGACCCCCATAAAAGTCCAGACTCTGACACACACCGGCTGTGACACCTTAGTGGAGTGCCTCCAGGCAACTTACCAAGCCTATACGTACTGGGCAAAACACACACACACACACACACACACACACACACACACCAGTGCCTGTCCTCAGAGAGCTCATATTCTATTGGGAGAGACAGAATAGTTGATCATTTGTATTAATAAAGGGGAGTTCTCCCCACACATGAAGTCACTCTAGTGGACTGACTTTCTCCAAATAGTCATCTGCATATGTGTCACATCCTCTCCCTACCCTGACGCAGGATCCAAAGCAGTCTGTGACTAAGCGCCACGGATCACCTTCACCACTGCCTAACTAGCCCACGTACACAGTGGATATTTGGTGAATGTTGGTGGAACTGGGCTGGGTCTACACTTAGAGATCTGTTCATTCCTGGCCACAGATAAACTCTCCAATACCTCAGAAAAGCTGGAAAAATCCACAAAATAATCAACGTACCAGAAACAGAAACTGGGGAGATCTCTCCGAGCTCCATTTCTCACACCAGTCACTATACTGGGAGGCCAGAAAGTTTTCCCTGCTGGGAAAATCTGCTTGCAAAGCTAACAGAGAATAAGGATTTAAGACCTAAAGTGCTTGACATATAAAAAAGTGATTTTTGCCATGGTCCATAAGGTGGAGTCCGGGACTGTTGATAACTTTAAATGCCCCCGCTTCACTGCCTTTGGGGAGGAGATTGAATTGATCAGCCTATAGAAAGACAGACCCATAACAGTAATAACAGACACTAGCAACAGCAATAATCATTGGCATTTCCTTGGTACGTTAAAGTCGGCAAAGCGTCTGGTATCTACTATGCCACTTGGACCTGAGATCAGCCTCGTGAGGTAGCACTAATGGTACCCCCATTTTAGGAAAGAGGAGGTGGAATAGGCTCAGAGAGGGTAAGTGACTTGTTCATGGTCACAGAAAATAAGTATCTGTGACAGAATTTGAACCCAGGGCTTTCTAAACCCAAGCCCACTCACTACCTTATCTGCTCCGTCAATGCATATCAACAGTTTGGTCCTACTCTACCATGTGTATATTATAAATGTTCAACAACATGGTGGAGTGGCTAAAAGACCAGCCTTAGTGTGAAGAAGTCCTGAGTTCAAATCCTATTTCAGCTGGGTACTGGTTGTATGTTCTAATCGCCCCCAGGCAATTCTCTAAGACTCCAGGTGGCAGAACAGTTGCAGCTTTGCTGGGGTTAAGGGAGTTTCTTAATCCTTGGTTCTCTAACCTCAAAGAAGTCAAAGTCCTTAAAAAAACTTATATAAGAATGTCTGACAAAGTAATCCTGCTTCTTTTCCTCCTCTGATGGAGCGTTACTTGCATAGAAAATCCCTTGTTTTGCTGGAAAATCCTCTTATTGTAAATAGCATTTCGCAGTCAGCTTAGATTGTTTTTTGTGAGGGAGAGGGGAAGGAAGTCCAAATTCAGGGAAACAGATACTCCTGGTGTGAAAAATTCCGCCATTGATAACTCACAGTCTTAGAGAGTTGGGCTCAGCATGAAGAGGTGGAGTGGAGTGCATTCATCACATTCAGGCTGGACTTAAATTTGAGTCTCCTCTTCCTGCTCCAAGGCTGGCCCTCTAATAGTTTCACCACCCTGGCCAACTGAGCTAGACTGAAAGTCTTGGCTTATCACGCTGGGGGTGGAGAACGCTGATTACAGAAGGTTTTGTTAGGTATCCAATACATTTTGGGAAAGGTCTCAGATGAAGCGTTTCCAAAATGGAATGGACATTGTGAAATGGGGAGCCCTGTACCTCAGGAAGTGCTCAGGCAGAAGCTCAATGACCAAGGTCAGGGGTGTGGATTGGCGATCTAGGCACACAAGGTCCCTTCCACTTGTAAGATTCGGTGCTTACATGACACCACAGCTTTCAGGCTCAAGTGGACTTGAGAAATTGTCCCTCCTGTTATCAGAGGGAAGAGGGGCCTTATCCAAGACCCCAGACTAGGATAGGGCAGAGCTAGGATTTGGCCCCATGTTCTTTCATTATGCCTCCTTTCAAAACAATGGATTGTTTTAAAACCTCGCACCCCCAAATGAGAGGGAGAAGGAGGAACGCCCTATATTTGAACATGCATGTATGAGCGTTCATTCTCTTCTACTCCTCTTAAAATCCTCTTTCGAATTAAAATGCTGAGGTTCCTCCCAGCAGGCTTCATGTCAAAAGCATTTGGGGGGAAAGCTGTGGAAAGAAGGTAAACGTGATAAATGATCATAGTGTCGTCCATGCTCTGAAACATCTTCTCAACTCCCCACTGGCATCGGCAGGTCAGAGTCCTGAGGGTGCATGCTGCTTGACCTGCTGCCACTTCTAGGGCTATTTCTAGAGTTTCTCCCAATGATTATCAGCTGAGGACAATTAGCTTATTCACTACAGTCTTCAGTAAGAACACTTGATACAAAACATCCTTGTCTACACCAAGGACACAATCAATTAATAAACATTTGCTAAGTGCCCATTACGTGCTAAGCACTGAGCTGGGGTTACAAAAAGAAACAGACATTCTCTACCCTCAAGGAGCTCACAATCTAACGTGAACAAATATACAAAGCAAGGTATATAAGGATAAATAGGAAACATTTAACAGACAGAAGGCAATTAGAATTAAGAGGAGCTAGAGATGGCTTCCTGTAAATGATGGGATTTTATTTGGAACTAAAGTGAAGTCAGGGAGCTCACCAAGGTGATTGCAGTGTCAGAGAAGAGGAGGGGGCATATCTGAAAGATAATGCGAGGTGAAATCAACAGGTCTTGGCACCATACTGGATATGGAGTAGGATGAGATACAGTGAGGAGTCCAGAATGACTCCTAGATTGTGAGACTGGGAGGATGGGCTTGTCCTCTAGAGGGGGAGGGGGAAGGAGGGAGAGAGAGAGAGAGAGATGGTTAGGGACAAAGACAATGAATTCTGCTCTGGACATGTTGAGTTTAAGATGTCCACTTGGAGATGTCTGAAAAGCAGCTGGAGATATGAGATTGAAGGTCAGAAGAGAAATTGGAACAGGAAAGGTAGGTTTGAGAATCATCAGCACAGAGATGGTAATTAAATCCAAGGGAGCTGAAGATATCACTGAGTGAAACAGAATAGGGGGAGAAGAGAAGAGAGGAGAAGAGAAGAGAAGAGAAGAGAAGAGAAGAGAAGAGAAGAGAAGAGAAGAGAAGAGAAGAGAAGAGAAGAGAAGAGAAGAGAAGAGAAGAGAAGACAAAGGTCTCCCCCACACAGACATACAGTGTCCAAGGGAAAGTAGTTCAGGCTTAGAGCACATGTGGCCAAAGGGTAATTTATAGCTTCTGGAAGTCCTTTTGCCACAAGTCCCTTTCTCCTCTTTATGGAGCTCTCCTGAAGTTACCTTTAAGCATGCTCTAACATTCTGCCAAGCTCCTCATGGACTCTTGAGGCTACATTTTCTCAGGTGTTACCTTTGTCCCTGATGCGGACACTACCACCAATCGCTGTTGTTCAAGGGATGCTTCTCCGACATTGATTATTTATCCAAATCCTTCCACATGCCCAATTTTACATGGTCATCTTGTGGTCAAGGATGGGGATATGGAAGAGACACAAGTACTTTCTTCCTCCAAGCAATTCCCTCTCAGGGATTTGACTTGGGGCTGCTTCCACTACTCTGTGGCCAGATACTGGAATAACATTTCAATGAGGTCTAGCTTGCTGCTTTTACCTAATCCCCAGAGGGTTAGTGAGTTAACCAGTATTTCTTAGGTATCTACTATGTGCCAGGCACATGCTAAGTACCAGGGATACCAAGAAAGATAAAAGACAGTCCTTGCTCTCAAAGACCTTAGTCTAATGGGGTGACAACATGAAAACAAGTACCGATAAATAGGATATATTAAGGATAAATTAGGGACTCAAAGGATAGAAGGCACCGATATTAGGGGGAGTCAGGAAAGACTCCTTATAGAAATGGGGATTTGAGCTGGGACTTGAAGGAAGTCAGAGAATCCAGGATGTGACCAACTCATCACCCAATCCCAGTTGAGTTCACCTAGTAGGCTGATTCCCTAGACATGTCTAGGTCTTATTCTCAGCTAGATCACACCTCTCCTTGATTGATTCAGTTGAGAAGTCTGGATGACTCTTACCTTTACAATAGAAGCACAACTTTAGAGCCCCCATTATACAGACGAGGAAGCTGAGCCTTAGGGAGATTTAGTGGCTTGCCCAAAGTCACGCAAACCATAAAAATCACAGCATAGATTCAAAACAAGATCCTCTGACCGCAAGTCCAGCAGTTTGTTGACTTCACTGTGCTGTCAAAACCAAGTAAGAATTCCTTATTATCTAATCAGTAAAGCAGGAACCGTGGCTGAATGAAGATTTTCTTTAACTTGCCTCTTGGACTGGTCCATGTAGGACTGATTTTCAGCTTTAGGAACAGCTTTAAATTGTTGGCAGCCCCATGGCTTAGTTATTCAAGGGGCCTTAACTGGGCATCTCTGCTTGGCCTGTTGATTGCTGAAACACAGCTGTGGTTAACCGCTCACACCAAGAAGAAAATGCAATTTGACATTTTCCTTTTCTGTTAACTCCCAACGCACTTGGTTGGGATTGTTCCTTTGTGGCTTTGTGCTTTTTGCTAACTCTTTCAGGTTTATCCAATCATTTGAAGCTCCTTAGAGGACATGTACTATGTCTCATCACCTTCTAACATGTCACCAGGGGAATTCAATGAGCATCATTTCATGAGGTTGAAAGATGGAAAATTGTTGGGATATTGAGAGAATCTTAACTTCGTCAGGGTATAAATCTGACTCTTGTGAGTGGGGAAGTTATTCCATAGTTTTGGAAGGAATATTGTATGTGTTATTAACTCATAGTATTTATGGCCAAGAGCCATGGAACACAGCCGTATCTTTGGAACTGGAGCTTGGAATCACCCAGCAGGCTGCAGTGGGAAGGCTGATGTGGGCATAAGCAGCTGCAGCACATTACAGCCCAAGAATGATGGTGGAGAAGCGATGTAAAGAATTTCAACAAAGAAACACAGGAAGGAAAAAGAGGATGGGCCAGGTGCATGGTGGGAATGAGGGATGGGTGGTGGGTAGTCCATGTCACCTTCATAACTGCAGAAGAAATCCCTAGATGGTTGGGTAGACACCAAATGGCCAATTCAAGGGGTTTTTGTTGTTCCATCATGTCCAACTCTCTGTGACCCCGTTCGTGGTTTTCTTGGCAAAGATATGGGAGTGGTTCGCCATTTCCTTCTCCAGCTCATTTTACAAATGAGGAAGTTGAGGCAAACTCAGCCCAATTGGAGATAGGCCCATCACTCTATTCATTGCGCCTCCTAGTTGCCCAAATTTATGGGTAGATACGGACAAAAAGAATGAGATGGGTTGTAATCTGCACCATTGGAGGGAATACCTATAGTAATCAGATCACCAATCTACCGCAATATTCGAGTATTGATGGTGGCGCCATTATATCCAGGCCATTTCTTCTTGGATCTGCTTCTTTAAGATACAAGTATGAGGGAGGGCAAAGCCAAGATGGCGACTGGAAAGCAGTAACTGGCGTGAGCTCCCCACCAAGTCCCTCCAAAAACCTATGAAAAAATGGCTCTGAACCAGTTCTAGAAATACAGAACCCACAAAGGGGCAGAGGGAAGCAGG
>JAQQSZ010004319.1:0-14188 GCA_028646595.1 Phalanger gymnotis | reverse complement strand
TTTGCTTTAGGGGTTCGCTTATGAAAAGGACCTTTTGATTCTCTGTACAGAACTCTGAGTAGCCATTTGTTCAGAGCCCCCGCCCCACTGCTCAGCTATATCTATGCTCCCCTGATCTGGTGGTTTATAAAGGTGGTCGTACTACCTTGTTCAGATAGTTGGAGCCCTGTCTGTTGATCTTTGTGCTAATTTCTCTGCTTATATTTTATCTGTTTGTATTTTCTCCATGTTCAGGGTGCTGACTAGTGAACTAGTCAATGTACCCTGAACTAGTGAATGTACTTAAAGATTGTCGACCCCCTTAAAGTTGCCTTTCCTTTAGAAAAGCAGATCAAAGAACCTGTGCTAGCAGGCCATCCTGGGTGTGTCAGAGTGCTTGCTGTTAACACTTGTGGCAAGCAGTCTGATGGCCATAAGTGGCCCTCAGCTGCAGGCTGTGCAGGACTGTATTGGAGAGACAGTGGGACAGAGCAGGCCTGGGGTACCAAAGGTTAGGGTGAGATTCCTGATCCTACCACTTACTCATTGGACAACTCACTTTCCCCCACCTCCACCTCTAACATCAGTTTCTTCCTGTCTAAAATGGTGGAGTTGGTCTAGATCATCTCCGAATTCTCTTCCAAGTCTTAGCATTCTACTTCTTTAAGCTTGTTTCCTTGGAATAGATACTATTGATTCTGCCCAAAGCAAAACTAAGGTTTTTTTTTCATCTCTTTGAAACTTCTCAGTATAACTGGAACCCAATCCAAGATCACCAATGTTTTAAAAGCCCTGGAGGCCTAACAAAGCCCAACAGCAAGAGATAGAAAGAGAAATTCCATTTAAAGTTACTGTAGACACTATAAAATGTTTAGGAGTCTATCTGCCAAGACAAACCCAGGGCCTATATGTACATAATTAAGAAACACTTTTCACACAAATAACATCACATCTAAATAAATGGAAAAATATCAATTGCTCATGGTTAGGCTGAGCTAATATAATAAAAAATGACAATTTTACCTAAATTAATTTGCTTATTCAGTGCCACACCAAACAAACTACCAAAAATTGTTTTAGAAAGCTAGATAAAATAATAACAAAATTCATCTGGAAGAACAAGAAGTCTAGAATATCTAGGGAATTAATAAAAGAAATGCTAGGAAAGGTGGCCTAGCCATACCAGATATTAAACTGTACTATAAAGCAGCAGTCATCTAAACTACCTGGTACTGGCTAAGAAACAGAGCCATGGATCAGTGGAATAGGGCAGGTACACAAGATGCGGTAAGTCAACAACTATAGTATTCTACTCCTTGACAAACCCAAAGAATCCAGCTTCTGGGCTAAGAATTCACTATTTCACAAAAACTTCTGGGAAAATTGGAAAATGGCAGGGCATTAACTGGGCATAGACCAGTATCTTACACCATATACCAAAATAAAGTCAAAATGGGTTCATGATTTAGGAATAAAGGCTGATACTATAAGCAACTTGGGAGAGCAAGGAATAGTTTACCAATCAGATTTATGGGAAAGCAAAGAATTCATGATACAACAAGATATAGAGAGCATTACAAAATGCAAAATGGATAATTTTGATTATGTTAAATTGAAAAGTTTTTGTATAAAAAAGCCAATGCAACAAAGATTAAGAAGGAAGCAGAAAATATGGTCTCTACTTTAAATGTCCTCCAAGTTCTAAACTTTCTATGGCCAATAATCTAAGGGTCCTTCAAACTTTTACATTATATGTCCTCTACTTTAAGGGGTTTTTTTTCAGTTTTAAAAATTCTAAGTTCTTCATCTTAAGGTTCATTCCTTTTCTAAACATTCTGTGACCAGTAGTCTAAGCATCCTTCCAACTCTGCTATTCTATTTTCTCTATTTTATGTTTGCTTCCAGCTCTGACATTCTGTGTTCCCAATTTATATGTTCCTTCCAGTTCTAAATATTCTATGTTAAATAATCTAAGGGTCATTATAGTGCTGATATTCTATGGTCTTTATTTTAAAGGTCCTTCCAGGACTATACATGCATGCTATGGGTCCTTCCACCACTGGCATTCTATGGTTTTTATTTCAAGATTGCTTTTAAATCTAATCATTCCATGTTCTTTATTTTAAGGTTCCTTCCAGTTTTAAACATTCTATTGTCATAGTCTTAGGGTCCTTTAAGCTCTAAAATTCTATGTTCTGTATTTAAAGATTCCTTTGAGTTCTAAACATTCTATGTTCTCTACTTAAAGGTTTCTTCTAGTTTTAAACATTCTATGGCCAATATTCTAAGGGTCCTTCAAGCTCTGACATTCAATATTCCCTATTTTAAGGTTCCTTCCAGTTTTGTACATTTCATAATCACTAATTTAAGATTCATTCAAGCTCTAACATTCTGTTCTCTGTATTAAAGTTTCTTCCAAATCTAAATATCCTATGGCTTATAGTCTTGGGTTCCTTCCAGCTTTGATATACTATGTTTTCTATTTTAAGTTTGCTTCCAGCCCAGACATTCTTTGGTTCCTATTTTAAAGGTCCTTCTAGTTCTAAATATTCTATGGTCAATAGTCTAAGGTTCCTTCTCACTCTGACAATCTGTGTTCTTCATTTTAAGTTTCGTTCCAGTTCTAAACATTCTATGTTCTCTATTTTAAAGTTCCTTCCAGTTCTAAATAATCCATGTTCTGTATGTTAAAGGTACTTCTAATTTTAAATGTTCTATGATCAATAGTCCAAAGATTTTTTTTTTAGATTCATTATTCCATTTTCTCTATTTTAAGGTTCTACCCAGTTCTAACCAGTCTACAGTCAATGGTATGAGTCTTTTCAGCCATAACATTCCATGGTCTATATTTTAAGATTCCTTCCAGTTCTAGAGATTCCATGTCCTCCATTTTATGATTCCTTCTAGTTCTAAACATTCAATGTTCTATATTTTAAGGGTACTTCTTGTTCTAAACATTCTATGGTCAATAGTCTAAGGGTCCTTCCAGCACTGACATTCTGTGTTGTGTTTTTGACGTTCCATCAAGTTCTAAACGTTCTATGTTAAATAGCTTAAGGGTCCTTCTAGGTCTGACGTTCTATGTTCTCTATTTTAATGTCCTTCCAGGTATAAATATTCTATGTTCTCTATTATAGGGGTTCTTCCTGTTCTAAACATTCTATGGCCAGTCATCTAAGGATCCTTTCAGCTCTGATATTCTTTTTTCTCTATTTTAAAGTTCCTTCTAGTTCTAAACATTCTATGTTCTCTATTTTAAAATTCCTTTCAGCTATAAACATTCTGTTTTCTCAATTTGAAAGATCCTTCCAGTTCCAAGCATTCTATGGCCAATAGTCTAAAGTCCTTCCTGCTCTGACATTCTATTGTCTATATTTTAAAGTTCCTTCTAGTTCTAATCATTGTACAGTCACTCTTCTGAGGGTTCTTCAAGCTCTGACATTCTATGGTCCCTATTTTGAGGTTCTTTCCAGTTCTATACATTCAATGTTCTTTATTTCAAGGTTCATTCAAGTTCAAAACATTGTATGGCCAACAGTCAAAGTGTTCTACCACATATGACATTTTATGTTCTTTTTTTAGGGTTCCTCCAGCTTCTAAAGGTCCTGTGGCCAATTGTATAAGGGTCCTTCCAGCTCTAACATATTATGTTTTCTAATTTTGGTTCCTTTCAGTTCTAAATATTCTATGTTCTTTATTTGAAGTTTCTTTCCAATTCTAAACATTCTGTGACCAATATTCTAAGGTTTTTTCCAGGTCAGACATTTTGTTGTCTCTAATTTTAAGATTTCTTCCAGTTTTAAACATTCTATGTTCCCTATTTTAAATTTCCCTCCAGTCTTAAACATTCCATGTACAATATTTTAAAAGTCCTTTCAGTTCTAAACATTCTATGGTCAATAGCCAAAGAGTTCTTCCAACTCTGACATTCAGTTCTAAATATTCTATTTTTCTCAATTTTAAAATTCCTTTCAGCTCTAAACATTCTTTCTTCTAAATTTTAAAGATCCATCCAGTTCTAACCATTCTATAGAAAATAGCCTAAGGGTCCTTCCAACTCTGCCATTCTACGGTCTCTCTTTTAAGAGTCCTTCTACCTCTGACATTCTATGTTATCTATTTTAATATTCCTTCTAGTTCTAAACATTCTGTGCTCTCTATTTTAAGGGTCCTTCCATTTCTAAACATTCAATGGTCTATAACCTAAGCATCCTTTGAGCTCTGACATTCCATGTTCTGTATTTATAGGTTTCCTTCAGTTCTCAACTGTCTACGTTGTTTATTTTAAGGGTCCTTTGAGTTCTAAATATTCTATGATCAATAGTCTAAGGGTCCTTCCAGCTGAGACTTCTATTGTCTATATTTTAAAGTTCCTTCACATTCAGAACATTCTGTGGTCTATAATTTAAGAGTCCTTCCAGTTCTAAAAATAGTCAAAGGTTCTTCTAGTTCTGTCATTTTATGTTCTATATTTTCAAAGTTCTTCCAATTCTAAACATTCTATGGCCAATAGTCTAAGGGTCCTTCCAGCTCTGACATTCTATAATCTTGATTTTAAGATTACTTTCAGTTCTAATGTTTCTATTTTCTATATTAGTTTAAGGTTCCTTCCAGTTCTAAACATTCTATGGCCAATAGTCTAAGGGACCTTTCAGCTCTGATATTCTAAGTTCTCTATTTTAGATTGCTTTCCAGTTCTGTATATCTTCTCTATAGGTCCTTCCAGTTCTGACATTCCATGGTCTCAATTTTAAGGTTCTTTCCAGTTGTAAACATTCTATGACCAATAGTCTAAGAGTCCTTCCAATACTCACATTCTATGTTCCATATTTTAATGTTCCTTCTAGTTTTAAACATCTTGTGTTCTCTATTTTAAAGTTCTTTCCAGTTCTAAACATTATATGGTCGATAATCTAAAGGTCCTTTCAACTCTTATATTCTTTTTTCTCTATTTTAAGGTTCTTTAGAGCTCTGACATCTTATGGTCTCTATTTTAAGTGTCTGTCCAGTTCTAAATAATCCATACCCAATAGTGTAAGTGTTCTTCTAGCTCTGCCATTCTGTGTTCTCTATTTGAAGAGTTCTTCCCATTCTAAACATTCCATGGTCAATACACTAAATATCCTTCAAGCTCTGTCATTTTATGTGTTCTATTTTAAAGGTCCTTCCAATCCTAAACATTCTATTTTTTCTACTACAAAATTCCTTTGAGTTCTAAGCAGTCTCCATTCTCTATTTTAAGGGTCCTTCCAGTCCTAAGCATTGTATTATCAATAGTCTAAGTTTAGACAGTTAAGATATTCTGTGTTTGGTGCTTTAAGATTACTTAAAGTTCTAAACATTCTATACTGAATAATCTGAGGGTCCTTTCAGCTGTAACATTGTATGGTCTATATTTTAAAGGTTACTTTAGCTCTAAATGTTCTTTTTTTCTTTAAATAATATATTTATTTTTAGTTTTCAACACTTCTTATATAAGATTTTGTAATTTGATACAGGCTCTCCATACACATTCATATTAATCCTATTTTTACATTAGTCATGTTGTAAGGAAGAATTAGAACCAATAGGAGAAACCATAAGAAAGAAGAAACAAACAAAAAAGAGAGCAAATAATATGCTTCGGTCTGCATTCAGACTCTATAGTTGTTTTTCTGGATGCGGACATCATTTTCTATCATGCATCTTTTGGAGTTGTTTTAGATTCTTGCGTTGCTAAGAAAAGATAAGTCTATCAAAGTTAGTCATCACACAATGTGGCTATTATTGTGTAGAATGTTCTCCTGGTTCTGCTTATTTTGCTCAGCATCAGTTCATATAAGGCTTTCCAGGTTTTTCTAAGTCCGCCTGCTCATCATTTCTTATAGCCACAATAGTATTCCATTACATTCATATACCACAACTTGTTCAGCCATTCCCCAACTGATGGGCATCCCCTCAATTCCCAATTGTTGGCCACCACAAAAAGAGCTGCTATAAATATTTTTGTACATGTGGGTCCTTTTCCCATTTTTATGATCTCTTTGGGATACAGACCCGGAAGTGGTATGGCTGGGTCAAAGGGTATACACAGTTTTATAGCCCTTTGGACATAGTTCCAAATTGCTCTCCAGAATAGTTGGATCAGTTCACAACTCCAGCAACAATGCATTAGTGTTCCAATTTTCCCAGATCTTGACCAATCTGATGGGTATGATGTGGTACCTCAGAGTTGTTTTGATTTTTAATTCTCTAATCAATAGTGATTTACAGCATTTTTCATATGACTATAGATAACTTTAATTTCTTCATCTGAAAACTGCCTGTTAATATACTTTGACCACTTATCAATTGGGGAATGATTTGTATTCTTATAAATTTGACTCAGTTCTCTATATATTTTGGAAGTGAGGCCTTTATCAGAGGCATTGGTTCTAAAAATTCCCAGTTTTCTGCTTCCCTCCTAATTTTGTTTATATTGGCTTTGTTTGTGCAAAAACCTTTCAATTTAATGTAACAAAAATTATCCATTTTCCATTTCATAATGTTCTCTATCTGTTGTTTGGTCATAAATTATTCCATTCCATAAACTATTTCTTGCTCTCCCAGTTTGCTTATATTGTCAGCCTTTATATCTAAATTGTGTACCCATTTTGACTTTATTTTGGTATAGGATATAAGATGTTGGTCTATGCCTGGTTTCTGCCATACTATAGGGTGTCCCTAAAGTCTGGACATATAGGCAAAAATGCATATTTTGAAATATTTGGAGTATTAACAGACCTTAGCCCCCTTGACTTCTTTTTCTGGGGTTTGCTAAAGGAGGTGTACTCAATGAAAATCACAGATGCAACACACTTGATTGAACACACAAAGAGTGAATGTGCTAAAATTAATGGCAACGTGGAGTTATTGTATTAAGTTCACATGAATCTTGCAAAGCGCATCAATCTTTTCATCACAAATGATGGAAATCATATTGAAGGTGTTATTTGTTAATATTCCAATTAAATAAAATGTTGTTGAAAATTTCATTCATTTCATTTCTTGAAAATAAGCATTTTTGCCTATGTGTCCAGACTTTAGGAACACCCTGTATTTTCTAGTTTTCCCAGCAGTTTTTGTCAAATGGTGAGTTCTTATCCTAGAAGCTGAAGTCTTTGGATTTGTCAAACAGTAGATTACTATAGTCAATGACTACTATGTCTTGTGTACCTAACCTATTCCACCGATCCACCAATCTATTTCTTAGCTAGTACCGAGTACTTTTAATGATTGCTGCTTTCTAATACAATTTGAGATTTGGTAAGGGTAGGCCACCTTCCTTTCACTTTTTCATTAATTCCCTTGATATTCAGGACCATTTGTTCTTCTAGATGAATAGTTCTAAACATTCTATGGCAAATATTCTAAAGGTTCTTATAGTTCTGACATTTTATGTTCTCAATTTTAAAGTTCCTTGCAGTTCTAAACATTCCTTGCTCAGTCATCTAAATGTCCTCCCAGCCAGGACATTCTATGATTTACATTTAAGGTTTCTGTCAGTTCTAAACAGTTCATAGCCAAAGTCTCACTGTGACATTCTATGATCTGTATTTTAAAGTTGCTTTCAGTTCTAACATTTCTATGTTGTATGATATAAGGTTCTTTCCTGTTCTAAACATTCTATGGCCAATTGTCTAAGGGTCCTTTCATCTCTGATATTCTAGGTTTTGTACATTAAGATTCTTTCCAGTTCTCAACATTCTTTCTTCAATAGTCCAAAGGCCTTTCCAGCTCTAACATTCTGTTGTCTCTATTCTTAAGATCCTTTGAGTTCTAAGCATTTGTTAGCCAATAATCTCAAGATCTTTCCAGCTCTGACTTTCTATGTTCCATATTTTAAGGTTCCTTTGAGTTTTAAACATTCTATGTTCTCTATTTTAACATTCTCCCAGTTCTAAACATCCTCCATTTAATAGTCTAAAAGTCCTTTCGAGCTCTGAGATTTTATGTTCTCTATTTTAAGGTTCCATCCAGTTCTAAAAATTTTATGGCCAATAGTCTAAGGATCTGTCCAGCTCTAGCATTCTATGTTCTCACTTTGAAGGTTCTTTCCTCTTCTAAACACTCTATATTCTCTATTTTAAAGTTCCTTCCATTTCTAAAAATTCTATGGTCAATAGTCTAAAGGTCCTTCAAGCTTTGACATCCTAGGATCTCTATTTTTAGCTTTCCTATAGTTCTAAATATTCCATATTCTCTATTTTAAGGGTCCTTTCATTTCTAGACATTCTACATTCAATAGTGTAAAATTCCTTCTACCTCTGATACTTTATGGTCTCTATTATAAGGTTCCTTCCAGCACTAAACATTCTATGGTCAATTATTTAAGGGTCCTTTCAATGCTAACACTCTATGGTGCCTATTTTAAAGGTCCTTTCAGTTCTAAATAATCAATGGTAATAGTCTAAGGTTCTGTCCACCTGGGACATTGGGACATTTTTTATTCTCAATTTTAAGGTTGCTCCTTGCTCTGAAAATCAGTGTCCTTCATTTTAAGAGTCCTTCCTGTTATAGGCATGCTATGTTCTCTATTTTAAGCATTTTTCCAGTTCTAAAAATTCTATGCTCAATAGCCTAAGAGTCATTCTGGCTCTGACATTCTATGTTCTCTATTTTAAGGTCACTTCCCATTATAAACCTTTTATACAAAATAATCTAAGGGTCCTTTCAGCTATGACATACAATGCTCTACATTAAGGGTTCTTCCAATTCTAAACATTCCATAGTTCATAGTCTAAAGGTCTTTCCATCTCTATCATTTTATATTCTCTATTTTAAAGGTCCTTCAATTTCTAAACATTCTATGGACAATAATCTAGGGATCCTTTCAGCTCTGACATCCTAATATCTATATTTTAAGATACTTTTCAGTTCTAAACATTCTGTAGACATGGGTCTCTCCAGCTCTGCCATTTTATGGTCTCTCTTTTAAGATTACTTTGAGTTCTAAACATTCCATATTCTTTATTTTAAGGTTCCTTCAAGTTTCAAATATTCTGTGTCCAACAGTCCAAGGTTCCTTCCAGATCTGATATTTTATGATCTCTACTTTTAAACACTTTGTGTTCTATCTTTTAAAGTTCCTTCTTCTTCTAAACATTCTATGGTCTAAGGGTCTTTATAGCTCTGATATTCTGTGGTAGGCCTGCACAACCTGCAGCCCATGGACTCTTTCCCATAGAATATTTAGAATTGGAAGGAACCTTAAAAAGAATATTTAGACCTCAAAATAACCTTAAAATAAAGAACATAGAATAGCAGACCTGGAAATACCCTTAGCATAGCTGCCACAGAATGTTTAGAACTGGAAGGAACCTTAAAATAGAGAGCATAGAATATCAAAGCTGGAAAGGCCCTTAGACTATTGGTGATAGAATGGTAACTGGAATGACCCTTAAAATTGAGAACGTAGTATGTCAGAGTTGGACGGACCCTATGACTCTTAACCACTGAATGTTTAGAACTGAAAGGAACCTTAAAATAAAAGCAAAAAAACCCAAAATGTCAGAGCCGTGAGGACCCATGGAGTAAAGGCTACAGAATGTGTAGAATTTGAAGGACTTTTAAAAGAGAGAACATAAAATGTCAAAGCTAGGATTTTTAGACTATCGAAGATAGAACATTTAGAACGAGGTGGAATCTTAAAATAGAGGACATAGAACTTCAGAGTTCAAAGACTGTTGGCCATAGAATGTTTAGACTTGGAAGAAATATTAAAATAATAAACATAGAAAGTTGAGAACTGAAAGAAATCTTGAATTAGAGACCAAAGAATATGAGAGCTGACCCTTAGACTATTTGCCATAGAATGCTTAGAACTGGAAGGCTCCTCAATATGTAGAACATAGAATGTTTAGAACTGGAATGAACTTTAAAATAGAGAACATAGATTGTTAGAGCTGGAAGAGCCCTTAAACAGTTGGCCATAGAATGTTTAGAACTAGAGGGAACCTTAAAACAAAGAACATAGATTTTTTTAACTGAAAGGAACCTTAAAATATAGACCATAGAATATCAGAGCTGGAAGACACCCTAATCTATTGGCCATGGAATGTTTAAAACTTGAAGGACCGCTAACATTGAGAACATAAAATGTGAGAACAAGAAGAACCTTTAGGCTATCAACTGGACCAAACAGGCCTCTAACCTATAGGTGACTGGAGCCAAACAGAGCAGCCTAGAGACAGGAAAGTCAGGAGTCAAAGAGAAGTTCATTTTCAAACTAAGTGAAATAGCTTGTGAACAAGGAGGCAGGTTAGATACACATGATATGGCCCCACCCCTTGTGGAGGGACCCAAGGCAGTGAGGCTGAAACTTAATTTTTATATTTGTGGCTGAGCAAAGAGTCAAACAGTGTGGTGCAGAGAGAGTGGTGAGGCATAATAGCATCGGTGATGCAAAAGACCAACAGTGACAATGAACAGCATGAGTAAAGCAAGGTTTTCTAATGACAAAAGGTCCATTCATAGCAGGGCTTCATGTCTGGGTATGTTGGTGCTTGCCCAAGCTCAGGAACCATCAGTTCAAAAAGGTAAGTGCAAAGAATTGTTGTTATGTCAAGCTCAGGGCACAGCTTGCTTGCTGGGCCTTAGTTCTGGAAAACAGAGCCTCTCCTAATATCTGGATATTTCCCCCTTTTGACCAAAGGTAGGAGGTCTGAAAAAAAACCCATACCTTTCTGGCCAATAAAGGAAAGGCAGGTATAAGCCAAAATGCCACAAGAGGCCAGTTGGGCCAGGACAAGATGTTATGCTCAGGGGGTTAGCTCTTTGAGAGAACCTATTGGGGAAGTGTGTCCCAGGTATCATTGCTAGTTATTGTTTATTTGCAAGCAGAAAAGAGAGGGGGGCATGAACATGGAGGATGAAATGCCAACACACACTTGAATCAGCTCCTCAATGTTTGCACACATAACAAAAGGAAAGAGGCAAAAAAAAAACAAGGATGACATACTCAGCCTTCCTCTGGAATCTTGGAGCAGCTGTCTCATCTGAATGTTGACTGCTTCTGGGTCTGTACTAGAGGAACCTTGAGGTCTCTGGAGGGTTCTGCTGTTCACTCAGGAGCAGGGGTTGTCTTCAGATGACCCAAGAATCCACACCCACAAGTTTGGCAGCTGTGCAAGTAGTCAGAAAGCCCTGGTAGGGACCCTTAGAAGACATATGAGTTGACAATTGTGACAAAACTCCTTGTATCAATGAACAAAGTTTTCTCACAATTTCCATGATTGCATAATTGCATTAAATCAGGCACAGATCAGACTACTTAGAGGTCTCACAATGGACTAGTTCTGAGAAGGGAGATTTACATATCACCAAGGTAACCAAGAAAACTTAAACATCCAGTCTCCATGTATCCTAGTAACCCATTCTCAATATCCATTTAATCAGCACATTTTGAGTCCCTGAAGGTTCATGTGGTTATCTGGTCACTAGCTATCTTTTCTTGGATAATAAGCTTTATTCTTAGGACAGCTCTGAAGGGGGCTCTGCTTCTCTGGTTCCAAATCTAGAGGTTCCTAGATAATTCTGACTTAGAATAATTTAGTACAATCACCTAAATTTGGTTCTCCAGTCTTGAGACTTAAGAAAATTTCAGTTTATGTACCATTTGCTGTTTTCTGTCCTTACCTAACTCCTATGCCTGATATAAGAATTTTTTTAAAAATATGAAGGTCCAACTGCAAAATGAACTCTTCTGCCCTTTAAGATTATCAGACAAATACCTTAAAATGGGAAAAAGCTTCACGTTCCTTACCATTATCAACACAATTTATATGTAAAAAGATTTCTCTTTTTTTTGGAAGGGGGAAGGCAGGGCAAGTGAGGTTAAGTGACTTGCCCAAGGTCATAGGGCTAGTAAATGTGTCAAGTGTCTGAGGCTGGATTTGAACTCAGGTCTTCCTGACTCCAGGGCCGGTATTCTACTCATTGCACCACCTAGCTGCCCCTATATGTAAAATCTTGATCCACTTTTAAGCACTTATTACTAAAACATACTCAAAGCCTGAGTTTCCATGATGGATGAATTTGGAAGCCAATCATATAACCCTGTTGCTTCCTCAAAGATCTACTATGCCATTTTTTAAAGAAAGCTTTCACATTATGTCTTTGTCTTATTACTTTGTCTAATCATTTCCGTCTTAGCAGGATATCAACCATATGCTATAATTTGGCCACAAATACAGGTTAAAATTACATGTTCATACTTTTGTCTTATTATAGTGACTCAGAGATGTTCCATTATCAATCTATTATTTAATAGATTTAGTATCATACTTAAAAAATTTCTTGATTATAGAAATTTTCTATACAATGAAAAAGAGGGACATAGCTATAACAATGTCATGTATCATAGTAAATTACAATCCTGGGAATTTTTACCTTAAATAGCAAAATTTCACTAACCTTTACTTATAAATTGAAACTACACATACTCTAGGGCTTCAGATATACAGCAAATATCTGCTCATTGACTCATCATTAAAGTGTTGAAACTCCATCTTTAAACCACCAAATACACTTTTATAATAGAAAAGAATTTTCAAATGAAAGTTTACTATTAAACTTATTCTTATCTTTTTTATAACAAATGTACCTTATTAAATATTTAACAGTTTTCAAATATCTCTTTTTATGACATCCTTTTAAAAGCCTAATTCATGTGTAACAGCATCCAGATTTAAAAGTTGTTTTGTTTAACAGCATTTCTGTCACAATAGTCTCTCAAATTTCACAATATAAGAGAATTTAGAAATATAATAGTCACACACATCAATCCAGTTGACTGTATTTCCAAATGATCCCATATAAAAATCATTAATCTTATTACATTTGGCATTTTAAACCCATTTTAGAGTTATCAGGCATGGAAAAATTATATTCAATTAAAGAAATAAAAATAATGTAGTTCCTTGAATATGCTAGTCACTGTGTTAAGAGCTTTACAATCATTATATTATTTTGATCCACACAACAATGCTGGGAGGTGGGTCCCATTTTTATTTTTCTCTTTGTGGATCAGGAAACTGGAGCAAACAGAGATAAGCTAACTTGCCTAAGATTACACAGCTAAGGGGTGGAGACAAGATGGTGGCTGGAAAGTAGGGACTTGTTTAAGCTCTCCCCCAAATCCCTCCAGACACCTGTAATACATGGTTCTGAACAAATTCTGGAGCTGTGGAACCCACGAAATAGCAGAGGGAAACAGGTCTCCAGCGCGGGAGAGCCTGGATGGACATTGGGAAGGGTCTTTCATATGGTTCTGGGAGCGGAGCGCAGCCCACCATGGGCTGTGCCAGGACAGACCAAACCTGGAGTCAGTTGGCCACAGGCCTTAGGACCATGAATCATTGAGCTGTGGCAGTTACCAGACTTCTCAACCTACAAATGCCAAAGAGCAGGTTAGTGGGAAACTGCAGGTTTGAGTTTAGAGTGGTCCAGCCCCATCTCTGGGGGTGATGGAGGTGGTGTGGTGGTGGCAGTAGCAGCAGCAGAAAGCTCCTGAGGCTGCTTCTAGAGCTGCACTGTCAACCGCTTCCTGAGTCCCTGGCTCACACAGTGGGAGTAACCTAGCAGCAGATCACAGCAGGAGTGCAAAGAGTGCTTCATGGGCACAAAGGCAGATTCTCTTGCTGTCTCCTGCTTGGATCTAGATTGTGGTCCAGGTTGGCGGTTCTTGGGGGAGGAGGAGCACTGAGGTGATGGTGGAGTAGAAGTAGCTCTGAAAACAGCAGCACTTAGACCCTAAAGCTTGGGGCAAAATACTCTCTACTCTATAAGCAGTTGTACCCTGACAAAAAGCTCAAGGGTCAAGTAGTTGGCTGGGAACATGAACAGGCAGCAAAAATGAACTCAGACTGAAACTCAAACTCTAGATTCCTTTTTTGGTGACAAAAAAGAGAAAAACATACAGCCAGAAGAAGTCAACAAAGTCAAAGAACCTACATCAAAAGCCTCCAAGAAAAATATGAATTGGTCTCAGGCCATGGAAGAGCTCAAAAAGGATTTGGAAAAGCAAATAAGAGAAGTAGAGAAAAATTGGGAAGAGAAATAAGAGTGATGCAAGAAAACCATGAAAAACAAGTCAGTGACTTGCTAAAGGAGACCCCCAAAATACTGAAGAAAATAACACCTTAAAAATAGACTAACTCAAATGGCGAAAGAGCTCCAAAAAGCCAATGAG
>JAQQSZ010004318.1:0-14188 GCA_028646595.1 Phalanger gymnotis | reverse complement strand
CAGGATCACATCATATACAAATCAATGACTCCTACTTGTCTCAGTGCTGAGAAATGCTCCAAGACAAAAAGATCCCACTTTATCTGCCCCAGAATCATTAAAGGCACTTAAGAGAAGAAAAGCAAAATGCCCCACTTTAATTACTATTACATAATAATGTTAATGTTACATCTAATAAGGGTTTGGGCCTGGGGCTTAGCACTCAGCAAGATTCAATGAAATAGCTGAATCACTCAATGCAAACAAAAGCCAAACTCTTCAAGGGCACCCGCTGAACCAAGTGCCAAGGAGCCCACCTTGCCTTAGCAACACACCGCCCAAAAGTCAGTTGGAGCAGAAACCTAGGCTGGTGAACCATGAATTGTTTATTCATGAGGGATGCTGAAATGCTTTGAGATTCAGTACCCAAGGAAACCGTAATCAGAGGGGAGGGAGTCAGGAAGTGAGTGAGAAGGAAAATAAAGGGTAGAAAAAGACTGAAGGTTCCAAAGATTTCAGAAAGAAAAAAATCTCAAAGACCTTGAATATGAGCATGTAGATGAATAGGAAAACGAGTAACAAAAGAAAGAAATTTAGTCTCCAGACCTAGTAAATGAGTTTAAGCATCTATGGATAAATTCTGCAAAATGCAGGAAAATGATCCAATACTTAATGAGACAGAGGACCTTGTGGAATTTGAGGAAAACATGGAAACACAAGACTATGTTCCCAAGTAGTTTAAAAGAGAATGAGAATTGTAAGGGCAGAATTTATGAGCTGCACATAAATAATAAGTAGAATGGGAAAACTTGAATCTGCAATGTCTAGCCTCACCAAAGAAACAAAAGGGAGAACAAGACATTAGGAATGCAAATACACAGAAGGAAAGGGCAACGTAGAAGAGAAGCAAAAACATTAAAAGAAAGTATGCTCACTATGCAAGCAAAGCATATAGATCTAAAAGACAGGATGTGTAGAGACAACCTAAGGATCAGTGATCTCCCAGAAAAAAAATGGCAGGATAAAAGCCCTTAACACCTAAAGGAATGAGGACTACAAAGACTTCACAGAAAGATTAATATCCCAAATACAGAAAAATTTGAAAGAAAGGAAAGCATGTAAATGTGCAGGGAGAGGGGAGAAGGAAGGGTGTGATCTCTACTGTTGGAGTGACTACTCATACCAAAAAAGGTCATTGATCCAATTAAGTAAATAAACTGTCTCTGAGTCCAAGTAACAAAAATCTAAACAATCATAAGTTTAATCTGGCTCAGTCTGAGAGAAGATGGTGAGCTTTCCAGGTAGTGAGATAGCATAGTGGATAGAATGCTGGATGTGGAATTCCCAGGTCCTGTCTCAGACATTTACTGGCTGTGTGATCCTGGGCAAATGACTTAATCCTCTTGGCCTTTGTTTCCTCATCTGTAAAAAGGGAATAATAATAGCATCTATCTCACAGGGTTGGCGTGAGGATCAAATGAAATATACAGAGATGAACTGGTGGAGAAAGCAGAGAACCATCCACAATGATTGTCATTTTGTAAGTTATGTAAATGAATAACAGTGATAGTCCACTGGATTTAGATTATGTTGCAGGGCAATGACTAATCTTTGCCCTGGAAAACAAACAGTGAAACATACATGCTTCACTCCATTCAGTAAGACAGTGGGAGACTGCAGGGGCAGAACGTTGAATGTATTGACGAGACACGATCACAGTGTAAGCTGGTTTTGCTTAACTGCTTTTCTTTGTTAAAAGGGAGAGTTCTATTTGGAGGGAGACATGTCAGGAACATAAAAAATAAAAGGCATCCATAAAACTTAAAAATAAGTTTTAAAAGGCAGCTGAATGAGGTGATCTGCAAGGTTCATTGCAAATGATCTGTTATGGTTCTTTATGGTCAAAGGCAGGAAGCAGGTACCAGGTAAATGAAATGAGATTCAATTGTATTAGATATTGAGGAGCAACATAATGGCAGTGAGTTATTGACCTTGTACCATGTAGTTTTAAGTCCTCATTCCTAAAAATTTTCACCATCTCTGACTTCCAAGCTTTATCTTTTTTCTTCATTGTCAGTGATTCATAGTTGACCATTGGTTTCTTTCCATAGAAGATGCAGAGTAACCATGCATTCGTCCAGAAGACTTATTTAACAAAGACCAAAGATTTCTCTGGGTTCAGCATAAAACGCTTCATTGTCTTCTCTTATCTTTTTCCCCCATGATGAGTTAGTAAAATCGTGTAGGCTTTAACCTCTCTGATGATGATATTCTGATTTATACTTCATTTTTCAGCTTCATCTACAGGATACTTCTTCCGCCCTGATACTCTGTTTGACCTGACATCACATGTTAGATGAGTCAGAGCTCTCTCACGTTGAAGACGGTTAACACTAAAAATGTACTATTGATTTCTGATAGTTTCTTCACTCTCTTACTTACCTTCTACCCCTAGAAGTTGGCTGAACTAATGTTACTCCTAATTTAGTAATGTTGTCTTTGGTTCTATCTCTCTCCTTTTACCTCAGTCATTATCATTTGGTGGGTTCACTTATGTCAAGAATTTTAAAAAGATTTCCAACATTGGATTTTTGGTTTGTTCTTCTAAAAGCTCAAACTTTATTTGTTCTGTTTTTGGTCCTATTCTAGAAGGCATTTATTACAATATATCATTTTACCACAGACATTCAAATAATAGAATGTTTCTCTTCCTCCAACAGACTTATCAGTCCAACTTTGTCCTGCATCTAAAGTAAGGCCAAATAAGGGCAATATAGTATTTAGGAGTGCGAGAGAGAAGAGAAGGTCCCAACTTGTTTGAGCTTTGTTCTTTTGCTCATTCAACAAACATAAAATGGATGAATTGTGGCACAGTGGGAAGGTCATTGGCATTTGAATTAGAGGACATGGATTCAAATATCACTTTCAGTACCCACTATTTGTATGATCTTGCACAAATCACTTAACCTCAGTTTGGCCTCCATTTCCTAAATAAGGAGTAGGACTAGATATAATTGGATATTCCCTGTAGCTCTAGAACTATGATGCGAGGATTTTACTATATATGTGTAGAAAGTCAGCATGGTATAGTGACGGGGTGAGGGGTGCCATTGGAGTCAGGAAGCTTGAGTTTTAGGCCTGTCTCAGACACATATTGGCTATATACATACATACATACATACATACATACATACATACATACACACATACATGCACACAGAACACTAGCTATATAATGGAGAAAGTCACTTATTCTCAGTGTCCCCACCTAACTTTCTAAAACTATAAGTTTCAGTTATGAATTTACATCAATGAAGGGAATTTGCTCACTGAGAAGCCCCCACTCTAATGAAATCATATATCAAAAACTTACTCATTTATATGTGAGTCACTGTGCTAGGCACTATAGATAATAACACAGAATAGGACAAGGTCCCTGCCTTTGTAGAGCTTATAATCTAATAGTGGAGATAGACGTGTATATAAGTAATAGGCTAGAAAACATAGTAAAAGTGCCTAAGAGATAAGAGCGAGCAAGGTGCTTTGAAAATTCAGCACCTGGACAGCTCCTTTTCTGCTGCGGAATCAGGAAGTATTTCATGGAAGAGACAGTGCTTGAAATGGGTCTTGAAGGCTGTATAGGGTTGCCACAACATATTACAAAAGAATTCTAGGCATATAAAGCAACATGAACAAAGGCATGGGGGTGTGGGAAAGCTTAGTGTGTGTCTCAGAGAGAGTATGATGACTAGTTTGGTTACAACGCTGCATGAATGAGGGGTGCTAGTGTTAAGATAAGGCTGGAGAGGTAGACCAGAGTCAGATTGTGGAGGCTCTTGAATGGCAGACTAAAGAGATATGATTTTATTTGGCCAGAACACTGGAGGTATGAAAACGAACCAACTTCTGTCGTGCTTGGGGCAAAGTCATGCTAAAGTGTTGCTGTTTTTTTTTCCTTAGATGAATTTTGTAACTTACTATGGCCTAATCCAGTGTAACTAACTACTCTTTGACTTAAATCTCTGTGCCCTTTATCTACTTCTCTCAACTAGGTTTCCTATGCAGTTCCTTGTAGGTTCTCATTTCATTATTCACTTACTCGCATTGACTAGGTGCCTAAAAATAGCAAATTTAAAGCTTCCTTCCTGGTTTCTCTGATTTTAAGTAGTAGCCCTTCAAGGCAGAGAAAAGCCGCTCAAATGAGATCACCTCCATCAAAACCTCCTGATGTCTATTGTGACTGGACTTCAATCAAGAGTTGAACTTCTAAGCTATTCCTTAAAGGAACAGAAACATAAAGCCAGACAAAATGATCTTATATGGGCCAATGTGCTTAACCAATAGATTATATCAAGTACTCAGTGGAATCATATCTATCCCTATGAAGGAGCTCCATGACAAATGGTGATGATCAAATGGTGTTCCTAAATCAGGTCTTACACCAAGCTACAAGAACATCATAGACATCTATCATGTTTCTTTAAAAAAATTAGTCCACAATATACTTGTGTATTTTTTATTTTTAAATAATATTGATTCATCTCTGTCATGGCCCAGTAACTCCCCAACCCTTTATTAGAGCCTTCTCTTATAACAAAGAAGTTATACTTCATTCTACATTTAGTGTTGACCCCCTATCTACTGAAAGGCAGGAGACATGCTTTACCATCTGTCTTTGAAAGTCAGGATTGGTTATTGCATTGATCAGAGTTCTGAAATCTTTTTATGTTGCTTCCCTTCTCATTGTTGTGGTTGTTCTGTTGTTCCAGTTCTCATGGCTCTGCTTACTTTGCTCTATATCAGTTCATAGAACTTTCCTTAAGGGGCAAGGTTTCTTACCTTCTCTCCAGCCATCAGTCCATCTACACCTTTCAACCTCTTTCCTCCAGTAAACAGACTCACAGAGCATCCTCTCTCTTCTTTCCACTTTGATTACCACCACCCCCATCCTTCCATCCAAAGAAAAACTTGACAAAGGCCATTTCCCCCCTCTTAGATTCCTGTTAATACTTATTTAGTTACAGGATCAATACATCTATCTTACTACTTTTGGTAGGATTGTGCCCAAACTAAGCTCATATATCCAGCTAAGAAAGGCATTCCAGAAAATATTTAATATGTGTGTATACATAAATATATGTATATGTGTATATGTATATATGCATCAATGGTGTTTATGTACACATGCATACACATATACATATATACATAATAATATGTTGTTGTTGTTGTTCATTTTTAGTCATGTTGGACTCTTTGTGACCCAATTTGGGGTTTTCTTGGCAAAGATACTGGAGTGGTTTTCCATTTCCTTCTCCAGCTCATTTTACAGATGAAGAAATTGAGGCAAACAGGGTTACATGACTTGCCCAGGATGACACAGCTAGTAACTGTCTGAGGACGGATTTGAACTCAAGGAGATGATTCTTCCTGACTCTAGGTCCAACACTATCCACTACAACATCTAGCTGCTCTTATAATATACATATATGTATGTATGTATGTATACTGTATGTGTATATATACACACCTACATAATATGAACTACTTTCTTAGGCCATAATGTTTCTTCTGTCTAGCCATTTGACAGTAGCATTGACCTTAACTTTTAGTATTTGACACAAAATGAGGAGTATAAGATTAATGTGTTTTGTAGAGAAATTTTGGAGATTTCAAGAGGATCACTTGAAATAAAAATAAAAAAACAAACTTTACCCTCCAAGAATACCTTGGAGAAAACAAAGTAAAGTGATGGACATACCAAATGGTAACAAGAGGTCGCAGGCCACCAAAAAAGACTAGTGACTAAATAATAGTGACTGAGTATTTAGAGATCAAGTTGACTTTATATTCTTCAGGAAATAGCAGCTGACATAGCAGATAAGGAACTGACTCAGCCCAAAGTGCATTTCAATTAAGTCAAAATTTTTGCTGTGCCTATCAGCATAATAACTGAGAATAATTGATAAATGAAATCACTGGACACAATTCAAAAAACTTTCAGTTAAACCCCCGATAACTAATGAAAAAATAGGAGGAATGATATCGAACCCAACTCCCACTTCCCAACTGAAGGTAATGCTTATAGCACAACTGAGGAAACACAAAGCAGGTGACTTGTCCACCCAATACTATTCCTTATTATTTTCAGGCTTTGATATCTACCTGATCCTCACCTGCTAATAAACACCGCCAGGACATTGCCACTGTAGGTTTTAGGGAAAGCCCCAGATCAAAAACCCTTCTCTTCATTTCATCCTGCAAATTTAAAAGAATATCCCTAACTTCCCCCCCATCTTCATTTCGATAAGCATCTATCAATACACCTAGTGCCAGGGACATAAAGATTAAAAATTTAAAAAACAGCGCTTTTCCTGAAGAAGCTCACTTTCTACTAGAGGAACATGACCTAACTCAGATAACAAAATACAAAATCTACACAGAGCAAATACAAGTTGGGATGAGAAGGGAGTGATGGGAACATGAAGCATATCAGAAAAGCCTTTGTGGCTTCGTGAGGCAAAAAGAGTTCAGTGACTTGCTCAGGGTCACACAGCTAGTAAGTGTCTAAGGCCAGATTTGAATTCAGGAAGATGAGTCTGCCTGATTCCAGGTCTGGCACTCTTCACTGCACCACCTAGCTGGCCCAGCCTCTGCAGTCTTTCAGAATACTATTCACCATGCTGTGTTAGGTTATGCTGGGGAAAGAAATGGTGAAACCACTCCATTACCTTTGCCAAGAAAATCCCAAAATGGGGTCACAAATCATTGAACACAACTGAAAGAAATGACTGAATGGTGTGACAGTCAGACCTTCACTTTAGGAATGGCATTTGACAGCTTTGTGGTAGTGGATTGGAAAGCAGAGAAACTTGAGACAGGGAGACCAAATAGGGGACTATAATAATAGTCTAGACAAGAGGTGACTGAAATAGGTTGGTGGCCATGAGAGTGAAGAGAAGGGAACAGATGGGAGAGATGTTGAGGATCTAAAATCAACAGGACTTGGTAACTGATTTGATATGGGATTGAGGGAGAGAAAATAGTAGAGGATGACTTTGAGGATACAGACCTCAGTAACTAGAACGATATTGTTATGCCTTACAGGACAGTGCCATATAGTGCTTAGAATAGTGCCTGACACATAGTAGGCACTTAATAATGTTGATTGATTGATTGTTCCCTCAATAGCAAGAAAGATAAGCTTATGAAAAAAATTAGTTCTATTCTAGAGATATTAAGTTTGAGATCTCTATGGGAAATCAAGGTTGAGATTCCCAACGAGCAGTTGTTGAACACAGGATTGGAGTTCAGCAGAGAGAAGAATGAATTCTGAGGTGAAAATGCTCAAATTCAAAATTTAACAATCTGCTCTCTAAAGAATGGTATGTGTGTGGTTTGTCCCTTGTTCTGGAAGAGTTCCAGGAAGATGATGCCATGACTTGCAAGTGAATTGGCTTTAAATGAGGGAGGGTTGTGCAAAGTCACCACTCTCACTTTCTCTTCTGGAGCCATCTGGGTGCAGTGGCCAGATATAGATCAGGATGACTGGAGATAGCCCAGCCAGAGAGTGGTGAGAGCTGGCTCAGCTTAGCCAGAGAGTGGTGTGAGCTGGCTGTAGCACACACCTGCTTCTAACCAAGAGAGAGAGAACTATGCAGGATTACAGACACATAGTATCATAGATTTAGTGACAGAAGGGTCCTTAGAGACCACTTAGAGGAAATTAATGTCTAAAGAGGTGACATGATTTGCCCAAGATCATAGGTAAATGACAAAGATGAGATTTGAATCAGTGCTTCTAACTCAAAATTTGTCACTCTACTGAAAAAAGGGAACTTGTTGAAAAGGACCTCTCTTCATGACCCAGGTAGCACAGTGAGACAGAGCTTACAGAATGCCTGGCACATAGTTAATGTTTTAATGAAGGTTTGTTGACATTGTCTGGACTGGAAGTAATTTTACTCCTAGGCTTTTACTCCTGGAGGGAGCAACCATGGTCATTCCAGTCACAGATTGACTGCATATGCCTAGGACAAGAGAAATACCTCAGGCCTTGCTGGATTTCACCCCAGACATGGGTATCTTTGTCTTGGTAACCCCACTGCACTCAAAGGATAATTTTCTAACTGCTAGGGCTGCTAGGGCTCTTCCAAACAGAGTGGAACTTCTCAAGGATTAATATGAAGGGCATTATTTTGTAGTGCACTCAATTATCAGTCAGAAGATCTTTTTTTTTTGTTTTTGGAGGGGGGAAGGCAGGGCAATCAGGGTTAAGTGACTTGCCCAAGGTCACACAGCTAGTTAAGTGTGTCAAGTGTCTGAGGCCAGATTTGAACTCAGGTCCTCCTGACTCCAGGGCTAGTGCTCTACTCACTGCGCCACCTAGCTGCCCCTAAAAACCTGTTTCTGCCATTTACCATTTACTAGCTGTGTGACCCCAGAAAATTCACATAACCTGTCTGGGCCCTACTGTCCTAAACTGTAAAATTAAGTGACAGGACTAAATGATTTATATGTTCCCTTCAACCTCTGGTATCTTATGGATCTCGCTAAAGTATATTTCATGGGAAAATAATAAGTTATGATGAGCAAAGATTGCTTACTTAGATGGAGATATTAAGGCATGGCAGGAGTTTGGACAGCTGAGTTCAACTAACACTCATTTTGCTTGCTATATACAAGGTGTCCTCAAAATCTTAGTGCAGAGGCAGTTGGATGGCACAGTGGACAGGATGCTGGACTGGGAATCAGGAAGACTCGAGTTCAAATTCTGCCTTGGACACTTGGTTGTGTGACCTTGGGCAACTCACTTAACCTCTCTCTGCCTCAGTTTCTTCAACTATAAATGGGGATAATAACAAATTAGTAATATTTGTAAAGTGCTTAGCATAGTACCTGGCACATAGTAGGTATTATATAAATGATTATTCTCTGCCCACTTTTGAGCTGTTAAAGATTTAATAGCTCAAAACTGCTCTCTAAGTTACTTAAAATATTAAAACTTCAAACTGAACTAAGACTTTTGGGACATCTTGTATATTTAGTTTAAGGTGCCTGAAAAGTGTTAATGTGTAGATATTCAGCAGGCAATGAGAGATGAAAGTCAGATGAAAGTCTGGAAGTCAGAGGAGAGATCAGAACTGGAGATCTAGGTGTGGGAAGAAATGATTGAAATGAGAATAGTGTGCAAGGTTGCAGAGGAAGAGTAGGGAGGGAGGAGAAGAGGATCAAAGTCAGCTTAAGGAACTCCTAAGTTTAGGAGAAAGTAAGATGAGTCAGTGAAGGAGGGGGAGTAGTCAGAGATGCAGCAACAACATGCATTTATTTATTACGCAACTGATCAATAAGCTTTTATTGAGAACCTGCTCTCTACCAGGCATTATGCTAGGCACTGGGGACACCATGACAAAAACAGTCCCTGCCCTTGAGACTCCTCCCCCTACTAGAAGGAAACCACATGTGCATAAATAAGTATGGTAAGTGTGAATGCAAAATACCTAAAAAGGAAATAAAAAATAATTTCAGGAATGGGGTAGAGAGTACCAACCCCCATAGGGAGATCAAACAAGACTTAGAGCAGGAGGTGGCATTTGAATTGAATCTTGAAGAAAATAAAAGATTCCAAAAGGCAGAGATGGCAAGGGAGAGCATTCTAGGCATGGGAGTGAGGGAGCCTCTGCAATGGCATGGCGGCAGGGAACAGAAAGTAGGCTGGTTTGGCTAGAATATAGAGTATGTGAGGGACATTTATGCGAAATCATTCTGGAAAGATAGATTATAATGGGTTTTAAATGAGGGAAGGAAATAGGAATTTATTAAGTACTTACAATGTGCCAGGCAGGTAGGTAGGCACTACTTTATCTACATTTTACAGTTGGGGAAATTGAGACAGATGGAGGTTAAGTAACTTTGCCCAAGTTCACACAACTAGGAAGTGTCTGAGGTCAGATTTTGACTCAGGTCTTCCTGATTCTTGGCTCAGCACTCTATCCCCTATGCTACTTAGTTGTCTCTGCAGCTGCTGACCAGACGAGTTTGTATCCTATCCTAAAGGCAATGGAGAGCTTCTTGAACAAAGGTGTAACATGGTTGGATCTGTGCTTTAGGGATATAAATGTAGCTGCTTTGTGGAGGAGGGATTGGCGAGGGGAGAATCTGAAGGTAGAGAGGCCAGTGGGGAGGCCATTGTAATATTCCAAGGCAGCAGCAACGAGGATCCAGTTTAGGGTGCTCAGTATATGTATAGAGAGAAAGGAATGGTTTAGGAGAGTGAAACATTAAATCAGAATTTCATGCCATGGACAAACTTAATGGCTTCTTTGGTCTTTGTTTTGCCATGAAGCCCCTTATGAGCTCATAACTACCTATGAAAAGGAGTAGGCCACTTGGCTATGGGTATGTTTCACAAGCTGTAGCCATGGCCGTGAGAGTCAAAGCCCTTTCTCTATGAAAACTCTCATGAGAGTCGAATCTCTATGAGACCCTCAAAGATTCTAAAGCATAGTTGTAGGAGGTAGAGGTAAGAAATCACACCTTTGCTTCCCCCATCAATCACTACTCTGGAACACCTGGGAAGTGACGAAAACTGACTAACACTTGTCAGAGTTGGAACCTTTTCTGTCTAAAAAAGAAAAGTAGGTAAGCCATATTTTGCTGCTACCAATCTCTTCAGCACATTCTGCTCTGATGCCCAGGTCACCTGCAAAGCTAGACTGAAGCCCCCTTTAAGACACTAACCCAAGAACTGGCAGCATTCCCTATCTTCCTCCTCCATGCCATTGTCTAAGCTATCCTTCATTCTTGGAATGAACTCCCTCCACCTAGACCTCCTAAGATCCCAGTTGGATTTAAAGAACCACTTATAAGTCTTACTTGGATTTGTGTGGGAACTCCTTTTTTTCTTTTCCTAACGTAAACCCTAACTTACCATAAAATCACTCATTTGGAGATACATTTGCCACAAGATGAGAAAATTTGTATGGACAGGAGAAATTAATCACTTTCTCTTTCTATTTTAATAAAAATTCTGATTCTAGAGAAATATACTTAAGTTAAACTCTCCAACTTTCTCTTCCCCATACCTAACATTCTATCTCCTGCCTTCATGCCATTCCACAGGCTGTCCTCCCCCGTTCCTAGAATATACTCCTTCCTCACCTACACCTCTCAGGATCCCTAATTTTCTTTAAGGTTCAGCTCAAGTGCTACCTCTTACACGGGGGTTGGGAAGAGGCTTTCATGATTTCTTTAGTTGTTAGAGCTCCTAAAAATCCTTGTCTTTTTTTGCACCTACTTTGTACATATTTTGTGTTGATTTATCTGTGTATATGTTATTTCCCTTCTCCAAAGGGAAATATCCTTTCATTTTTGTTTTGCACCAAATGGGTGCTTAATACATTCTTGTGAAGTGAATGAACAAAGTGGTAGAGCTGAGATCGGAACCTGTGTCTTTTCATTCTAAATCTCAGGCTTTCCCCCTCATACTGTACTGCCTTAATTGTGAATTTAAACAAGTAAAGTACAAATAAATACTTCACTGACTATTCCTGTGGATTTAATTTTTAATTTGGGTTTTGATATACAGTTTCCGTGTTGATCCACAATTTTACCAGGTGCCTAATAAATCCTTGGTGATAATAATGATGAATTAAGAATAATTTCTTTCCTGTAAAATGAGAGGTTTGGACTGGATAGGGGCAGAGATTTTTTCAGCTTTAAACATAAGGTCTTATGATCTAACCAACTTAGTCTACTACTGCACTGGGAATTGAAACGTATAGCTTCCCCTTCTCCCTTCCCACAAATGACTATCAGTTTTCATTTGCAATAGAACATATGAAATAAAACCTCTAAAAGACAATCAAACAAAACGTGAAATAAAGCATCTAAAAGACAATCAAATAAAGTCAAGATGCCAAAGTAAATTCTTTCAGTTAAAATTTTTAAAAAGCCTGGGGACAACTGTTAACATTTCCCAAAGGTGTTCTTGAGAGGACTAAATACAAGAAATCTCAGGTCCCGTATGATGCCTCTAAACAAATGACTTGAAACCATGTATGGAAGTTTAGGATTAAGTGTCATTAAGATTTAGAGTCACAACCCCATTCACCCCAGAATGGAGATAGGTTAAAAAGTTGCAGCTCTTTGTCTACCGACAGCTGAATAAAATATGGAGTTCATTTCTCCCACTGTGCTAAGGTCATACAAGACACAGAAAATAATTCATTTAGAGCAAAGATTAGAAGCAAAATTCAGTTTGATTTTATCATTAGCAACCATGAAAATTGCATTATAAACTGTAACTAATTCAGCAAAGGGAGGGAAATGAGTACTGAGGCCCAGGCTAGAGAGTGAGAAGATATAATTTCCAAAATGGGGTACACAGTGTGGGGACCTGCCTCAGTGCTTGGCACTTTCCTGCTGAGCCTGCTGAACTCACTCATCTTCACAGCCAGCTCATTATCTTGCAGACTTCCCATGGCCTTCTGCATCAATTTCCAACTTCTCTCCTAACTTGAAAATCACTCCCACTTCTTCTTGGAGTGCATCTTTCAGAGGCATGGATTTAGAAGGAACTGCGAAAGGTCATGCCATCTATCCCCCTTGCTTCAGAGAGGACCTTGCTTAAAATGCCACCTCAGACTGGACCCTTATACCATACACTCCTCTTTTTGCCATCCTAGAGGCTCCTTCATTCACTGTCAGACTTTCTTTTATCTCCCCAGACTCTCCTTGGTTTAGCATCAAATGGTCCTTCTGAGTTTTCTTGACTCTGACAATGCACTTTCCATTTATCCCTTGGTCCTCTGTCTCACTCTTAACATAGGATAGGATTAAATGATTTCATTGGCTAGTTTCATAATCACTCCATATTAATTGTCCCCTTGCTCACAAATAGCACCAGATGAGCAAAGTATCACACAAGTTCTAGCCTAAATTGGCTTTCCAGGAACTTATAATAGATTGTGATGTGTATCTGTAAGCATATCCATCCACAACCATGTACTATGTTCCCCAGATAAGTGTTCTAGCTACTATGGTGGTTACAAAAGTGCATGAGACGTGATGGGGACAAGACATGAATCCCAGAGACTTATAGAAGAAGTAAAGGGATACGGTATGGGCTAATTAGCTAGAGGTAGTGTTCTATCTATCTTTATATTTCCTGTAGCACCATGGAAGAATAGTATAACAGGTGCTTCATAAATGTTTCTTGGGAAAATAAATAGTTGGAGAAAGTGCTAGAAAATGAAATGCCAGCAGCAAAATTTAGTTCTTAATCAGTTGCATAATGTAGCCCTTGAGTGATCCTGGTTCATCCTTGCACTGTGGAAATTGGCAGGGATGTTGTGCCTAACAGAGGTTTGTATTTTATATTATTATGTGAAAACCAAAGCAATCTTCATATTATTCTTTGAATGACAGCATTTTGTATTCACAATGTCTTTTTTGTATCATACATATGAATCACTGCCATCTAATGTAATTATTTTCTTTTTTAAAAAATCATTATTTGTTTATTTAATACTTTTAGTTTTCAGCATTAATTTTCACAAGAGTTTGAATTACAAATTTTCTCCCCATTTCTACCCTCCCCCCACTCCAAGATGGCATATATTCTGATTGCACCATTCCCCAGTCCATATTTTGCTTTGGAGCCTGATACTCAGTTTTGCTGGGTAGGTGATTCTTGGTTTTAATCGTTGCTCTATTGACCGCAGGAATGTTATATTCCAAGCCTTTCAATCCCTTAATGTAGAAGATGCTAGATCCTGTGTTATCCTGATTGTTTTCCCACAATATTCAAATTGTTTCTTTCTGGCTGCTTGCAATATTTTCTCCTTGACCTGGGAGCTCTGGAATTTGGCGACAATATTACTAAGAGTTTTCTTTTTGGGATCTTTTTCAGGAAGTGATTGGTAGATTCTTACAATTTCTATTTTACCCTCTGGCTCTAGAATATCAGGGCAGTTCTCCTTGATAATTTCTTGAAAGATGATATCTAGGCTCTTTTTTTGATCATGGCTTTCAGGTAGTCCAATAATTTTTTTTTTACTTTTTTTAAAAATTCTATTATTTTTTATATGTTTAGTTTTCAGCATTGATTTTCACAGGAGTTTGAATTACAAATATTCTCCCCATTTCCACCCCCCCACTCCAAGATGGTGTATACTCTGGTTGCCCTGTTCCCCAGTCAGCCCTCCCC
>JAQQSZ010004317.1:0-14189 GCA_028646595.1 Phalanger gymnotis | reverse complement strand
CAGTCACCATCTTGGCTCCGCCCCCCCCCTTTGTTTTATTTATTAATTCAATAGTTTTCTTGATTTCAATTTTATTAATCTCTCCTTTGATTTTCAGTATTTCTAATTTGGTATTTAATTGAGGATTTTCAGTTTGTTCTTTTTCTAGCTTTTTCAGTTGCATGCCCAATTAATTGATCTCCTTATTCTCTATTGTATTCATGTAAGGATTTAGAGATATAAAACTTCCTCTAAGAGCTGCTTTTGCTGCATTCCATAAGTTGTGTTATGTTGTCTCATTATTGTCATTCTCTTCAATGAATTTATTAATTGTTTCTCTGACATGTTCTTTGGCCCACTCATTCTTTCAAATTACATTATTTAGTTTCCAATTAATTTTTAGCTTATTTTTCCATGGCTCTTTATTACAAATAATTTTTATTGCATCATGATCTGAAAAGGATGCTTTGACTGCTTCTGCCTTTCTGCACTGGACTGTGAGGTTTTTACGCCCTAGTACATGGTCAATTTTTGAGTATGTGTCATTTACTGCTGAGAAGAAAGTATCATCCTTTTTATCCTCATTCAGTTTTCTCCAGAGGTCTATCATATCTGCCTTTTCTAAAATTTTGTTCACCCCTTTAACTTCTTTCTTGTTTATTTTGAGGTTAGATTTATCAAGTTCAGAGAGGGGGAGGTTGAGGTCTCCCATTATTACAGGTTTGCTCTCTATTTCTTCCTGTAACTCCCTTAGTCTCTCCTCTAGGAATTTGCATGCCATATCACTTGGTGCATGTATGTTAAACAATGATATTACATCATTGTTTATGGTGCCTTTCAGCAGCATGTAGTGCCCTTCCTTCTCTCTTTTAATTAGATCTATCTTTACTTTTGCTTTGTCTGAGATTAGGATTGCTACTCCTGCTTTTTTTACTTTAGCTGAAGCGCAATATATTTTACTCTAGCCTTTTACAGCAAGCAAAGCTTCAAAGAAAAATACAGATTGAACACAAGAACAAGAATTCCTAGAAGTGTTAAGTGACAAAAGAGCAAAAAACAATATTTAAAAACCATATAAGAGTAGTAGAGTGTAAATCAGGAAAATAAATGAGAGCTATGCAAGATAATTATGGAAATAGAATTAATATCATGGTAAAAAAAAAAAAGTACAAAAATACTGAAGAAAATAACTTCTTAAAAATCAGAATTGCCCAAATGGGAAAAGAGGTACAAAACCTTATTGAAGAAAATAACTCCTTAAAGTTTAGAATTGGTCAAATGAAACTAATAGCTGTATGTAACACAGAGAAACAAAAGCAATCAAAATCGAGACTTTTTAAAATAAAAGCAAATGTGAAATATTTCATAGAAAAAAACAACCGACCTAGAAATTACATCAAAGATAGGTAACTTAAGAATCACTGGAGTACCTGAAAGCCATAAAAAAAGAGCCTAGACATTAAATTTCAAAAAATTATACCTTAGAACCAGAGAGTAAAGTAGAATTGAAAGAATCCATTGACCATCTTCTGAAGACACAAAGGAAAATAATTCCAGGGAGGAGGAAAAACACTTGTCTGAAGAGAGCAATCATCTATCAACTTAGTGAACTGAGGCTGTCAAAGAAAGCTAAGGACATCAAAAAGTGTAGTGGTTGGGTCTTCTAAGGACATATTGAGAGAAAGAGGAAGACCAAAGAAGGAGTAGTACTGCTTATTAGGGTGAATCTGATGATAATTGAGAACTGAGAGAAGGCAAAGTTGTTCTATATTTTCCTCTTTTTCTGCTAAGGACAATAATCTCAGTACTGGAAATAATACAACAAAAATGATTAAAAGAAATTTGACTTAAAAATGGTAAAGAAATAGCAAGAAGTAATTCAGTGGCTCATTGAGCTACTTAACTCAGATGAATTACATCCTCTGGCACTAAAAAAAAAGCAAACAAAAATACAAAGAATGAAACAATCCCTACTTACAAAGAACTTACATGACTCCCTATCACCTCCAGGATCAAATATAATATGCTCTATTTGACATTCAAAGCTCTTCATGATCTAACTTCCCCTTTATTTGGGAGAAGGGAAAAGTAGAGGTGTGGGAGATGCTAAACTAACCTCATTTCCTTTTCTGAAAATCTTACTAAACTAGTAGATCAGGCAAATGCTGTAGGTATATTCTAGGTAAATTTTAGTAAAGGATTTGGTAAAGTACATCATACCACTCTTATGGAAAAAATAGAGGCAAACTATACAACGTAATTTGGTAGATTCAAAGATGGTTGAATAACTAGACTCAGACTATTTGTTAATGACTCACTCAGTATTGACATGGCTATCCTTATGCTCTCACTCAGTTAATAAGCACTAAGTGTCTATTATGTACCACATAAGGAAAAGATAAGTGGATAGAGCTGGCCTGGAGTCAGGAAGACCTAAGTTCAAATCATGCCTCAAACACTTACTAGCTGTGTTACCCTAGGCAAGTCATTTAACCCTGTTTGCCTCAATTTCCTCACCTGTAAGATAAGCTGGAGAAGTAAAAGATACTTCAGTATCTTTGCCAAGAAAACCCAAAAAAAGGTCATGAAGAGTCAGATAACAACATAAACATGTGCCAGACATGGTGTTAAGCACTGGTGTTACTAAGAGGCAAAAGACAATTCCTGTTCTAAGGGAGTTCACAATCCTAAGGGGAATTGCCATTCAGAAGTGTCATTAAGGCATGCTTATCAAAATTATAGATGATGCAACACTAGGAGGGATATTGGCTTACCCTGTGACAGTCAAGATTCAGAAAGATGTTGACTAGCTCACTGACATTGATTAGGGGGAAATGTAGTTTTACATTTGGGTTCTAAAAATTAACTTCATAAATACAGAATAGGGGAAGTATGATTACATAGCAATTTGTATGGACAAAAAAGAGATGAGGATTTTAATGGACTGGATGCAAAAAAAAAAATCTAATGCAATCTTGGGTTCCATGAAGAGGGGCAAAGCTTTCAAGATTAAGGAGATGATAAATTCTCTATACTCTGCCTAGCTAGATCCCAACTGAATTATTGGGTTCAGTTCTATGCATAACCATTTGGGAATACATTGATAGGCTGGAGTGGATCCAGGGAATGGCATCACGGGCCTTACATCCATGCCATCTGAGGAGTGGCTGAAGATACTGGAAATGTTTAGCCCAGAGAAGATACTAGAACAGAAATAACAGCTGTCATCAAGTATTTGATGAAAGAGAGATTAGAATAGTCCTGCTTGGACTCAAAGGAAAAAAACAGGAATAATGACTAAAAGTAACAAGGAGGTTATTTTCAGCCAAGCTGAATATCAAGAAAATAATTCCTAAGATTAAAGTTGTTAGAAAAGTCAAATGATCTGTCTTAGAATACAGTGGGAAGCCCCTCCTTGGAAGTCTTCAAGTAGAATTTAGATGACCTCTTGTTAGGTATGTTCTAATGATGATTCCTCTTGAGTGTGAGTTTTACTACATGGCTAGTGAGGACCTTTCCAACTCTGAAATTCTCTGATTCTGTGATTATTTGGAGCCTTAACCCAACGGACACTCTAATGGTTCTGACTACTTCAGTACTCTCATCTGGGGGCACAATGACTTTGCCCCAAAGGAGAATAGCCTGCTGAGCATATCAAGGCTTCCAGGGGGGGAAATTATGTATCTCTATATCTGTATCAATCTATGTTGTATATGTGAGCTAGTTCATATGTTAATTCCATTTTCTATACCCAGAGAAGCAGAGCTTAGTCGACTAGGCTATATATTTGAATACACCATCTTGACTCAACTTGATTAGCCAGTAGTTTAAAAAAATGGTCAAAATAGCCACTATGGACATCTAACTGCTTCATTACCGGGTATACAGTGATATAGTTTTGTTTTAACTTACTTTGATCACATCCACCAAGCAGCACTGAGAACTTTGCCCCAGGCTGGAAAATTTAGAGGACACTGACAATATCTCAAATTGTTTTCCCCCGTATGCCTAGTCCCATCCTAGAAGATATTTTCTGCCCCTTAAACAGCTTAAACATTTTGCCATGTCACAGGGCATGTTTCTCCTGGTAGCCACATCCCAATTAAGCCTGCCCTACCAATTTTCTCAGGAGCAAAGATTGCTATTTATAGCTCTGCCAAGCAATAAGACCCTCTGCCAGATCCCCCATTACTTATGCTTTAATTCTGACTCCTGTGATCCTCATGAGGGATCCCGCTGTGATTGTTACTGTGACCTCAGGAGGAGCTTCCAAAAAATTCCCAAAATGACTGCCAACAATTCCCAGACTGATGCTCAGAACATGAAAACAGAAAATTGAGAAAGCCAGTATATATAATCCCAGTTTCTTGTGTGAGATTCCCCATTTCTTTCAATGCCATTCAAAAGAAACTTTCTATCTAGATGTGGAAAGCTACACTATCTCTAAGACAGGAGGCTGATGTATGGTAGGGGGAATTTCTGTACCACTGTACAAAACACAAAAGGACTAATAAAGGCCCTTAATCACATGTCTAAAACTAAACGGTTCTCTGGAAGGGGAAACAAGAGGACATACTCCTGTGATGACAAAAACAAAAACTTGTCTGAAATATAAGCCTTTACAGAGACAAAGTGATTTTCTAAATGGTTTCAGCAAGGAAAAAATGGGAGTGATAAAATCTTACAAGATAAGATTCTCAAAAGAGCAGAAATTACACAATTAGGTAATTGTACTGCAAACCTAAATGCAGGTAATAACAGATGGATGCTGCTGCTGCTGCTGTTGTACTCCCTTCCAGGAAAGCAAATGTAAACTAGTATTCTGCCTTAGCTTGTGTTACTTGAGAATAACCAACAATGACCACAGGCAAAGCTCAAACATGTTTCATATCACTAAATGTCAAAGACTACATAGCTGGCATTATTCAAATTTGATATTGCCAAGGAATTTGTTGATGAATTTTTCATTAACCTAAATATTAAATAAAATATATTTATAATATGTAATAGAGGCAAGTTGGCACACTGGAAAAGCAGCCTCTGAGTCAAGAAGATATGTATTCAAGACACTTGCTTCTGATACCTATTGGCTAAGTGATCCTGGTCAACTCACTTATTCTCTTGATCCTTCGCGGGGTAGGGGGAAGAGTCTTGAAGGCCACAAGTTCCAAAACAGGTCCTGATCTGCAGTGAAACAAGAGGTTCCTCACTCAGAGCTCTATACACTGACAAAATCATTGAGTCAGTAAAAAAAATACATATGCATTTATGGCATATAAATAACACACTATAACTGTTATATAATATGTGCAAGATAACATAACATGATATGATCAAACATAACAGCATGGTATAATATATAATGTAAGGTGATATATACTATATAGTACTTTGTAGTATAATATTGTTTGGTATAGTATGGCATAGTATAGAATAGTAGAGATGGCATGAAAGAGTGCAGTGAAGAAGAATAAAATAGAATAGAATGGAGTAGAGTGGAATAGAGAGGAGTGGAGTAGAGTAGAGCAGGGTAGAGTATGGTGAAATATAATGAAGTACCATAGAGTACATTGGAAAGGAGTGGAATGAAGTACAATAGAGTGGAGTAAAGTGTAATGGAGTGAATGAGAGGAGTGGAGTAGAGTACAATAGGGTAGAATAGAGAGAAGTGGAGTAGAGTAGGGTAGAATAAAGTGGAATGGATTAGAGAGGAGTAGAGTACAAGAGAGTAGAGACAAATGGAGTAAAGTAGAGTGGAGGGGGGTGGAGTAGAGTACAGTGCAGTATTATGGAGTGGGGAGTAATGGAGTAGAGAAGACCATAGCAGAATATAATGGAGAGGAATGGAGTGGAATAGAGAGGAGTGCCATAAAGTACAGTAGAATGGAGAGGAGTGAATTGAAGAGGAATGGAGTAGAGTGCAGTAGAGTAGAGAAGAATGGAGTGGAGTAGAGTAGAAAGGAATAAAGTGGAGTAGAGTACAGTAGAGTAGAGAGGAACAGAGTAGAGTGGATTAAAATACAGGAGAGTAGAATAGAGTAGAATAGACTGGAGTAAAAAGGAGTGGAATAGAATACACTAAAGAGGCATAGTGTGGAATAGAAAAGAGTGCAGTAAAATCAAGAGGAGTAGAATATAGTGCATTAGAGTAGAAAAGAATACAGTGGAGTAGAACAGAGAAGAATGCAGTGGAGGAGAGTACAGTAGAGTATAGAGGAATGGGGTGGAGTAGAAAGGATTGGAGTACAATAGAAGACAGAGGAGTAGAAGAGAATACAGTAGAAAAGAGAAGAATGGGGTGGAGTAGAGTACAGTAGGAAGGAGTGGAGTGGAGTGAATTAAAGTACAGTAGAGTAGAACAACATAGAGGGAAGAGAAAGTAGTGGGATAGAATACAGTAGACTAGAGAGTATGTATGTATACATGTAGTTATATGTAGTATATATGAGTTGCTACTCTGAATTGGTGAAGGGAGAGCCTAGCAAATCAGTGAGCATTTTTAAATATTTGCTATGTGCCAGGCATTGTGCTAAGTGCTAGGGATTCAAACAAAAGCAAAAATATTCTTTGTTCTCTAGGAACTTATGTTCTAATGGGCAAGACATCATCTGCATACATAAATATGGAGAAGATACATACAACATAGAAGAGGAAAGCCAATCAGTGAGGGGGACCCCAAAAGGCTTCTGAGAGAAGGTAATGTTTGATATGAGTGTTGAAGGAGGAAGACAAGGAGTTCTAAGAGGCAGAGGTGGGGCAGTGTTCATTCAAAGAATGGGGAATGGATAGTATATTGGCATAGTTGGTTCACAGTATAGATAGATAGATAGATAGATAGATAGATAGATAGATAGATAGATAGATAGATAGATAGATAGATAGATAGATAGATAGATATAGATAGATTGATATAGATATAGATATATATAGATATATGCATATATATATATAGACAGTAATAGGGAAATTCAGAAGAAATCTGAGTTGCGGGGAGTGATAATGAATTCCATCTTGGACATATTAAGTTTTAGGTGCTATGGGGTGCTTGCAGTTCAATATGTCTAAAAGAAGGTTGGTAAGTGCAACTGGAGCTCAAGACAGAGACTGTATAAATGCAGGAGTCATGTCAAATCAGCAAGCATGTAATAAGTAGGAGAGAGGATAAAACCATGGGAGGACAGATTAAAAAACCATATCTAGTCAAGCAAAGTGAGCAAGCATTTACAAAGTGCTTAGAATCTTACAGGCATTGTAGGTTAAGCAATGGGAATACAAACACAAGCAAAAAGAAAGACAGTCCCTTCTCTCAAGGAATTTGAATTCTAGTGGTGAAGATAACCCTTAAAATGGAACTAGAAGGAAAGAAGGAGAAGGAAAAGGGAAGGAGAAGGAAAGTGCCCATGCCTGACATGGTCCTGAAATCCACAGTCAGAAACAGAGCCCGGAGTGGCATGAAGGATGACTGGCCTGGGCCCTTCTTTAAATTGGAGGTCCCAGGAAAGATTCCCCAGTTGTAGGAGGGGGTTCCAGAGACAAAAGGATCTTCCAAGGTGACAAGATCACAGATGAGGAAGCCTTCCAGATTGAGAAGCTAGATGAGACATGCTAGCAAAGTCCAGAGAGTCAAAAGCAAAATAAATAGAGGAATCTAGAAGGAAGGTAGAATCTAGTCAGATTTTTTTAAAAGGATGGGAAAATGTAGAAATAATTTTAGGTATCAAGAGATAAGTCTATAGATGAAAATTGAAGATTAGAGGCACCATGGATGAAAGAGGGACAAATCTGCTAAAAGTGGGAGGCATGTGATCAAAGATACATGCAGGAAGGTTGGCAATGTAGAAAGGGTTGTCTTTTTATCAATAAATGGAACGAAGGAAGAATAAGAGGAAATGATGGACAGATGACAAATAGGAAGAGTATAATGGCAAGTAAAGTGGGACTTTTTGTTGTCTTTTGTTTTGGAGGGAGCATTTCTCAGCACTAAGGCAATCCAGTGCCTTTGCCTCTTGCCTTTGTTTGAATCAAGAGTCATTGATTAGAAACAATATATATGAGGTGGTGCTAGTAATTAAACATCTTTCCCACACCCTTTCGCTAAGTAGATGCTAAGCCTCAGGGCTACACTCTTTTGCTAAGTAGGCACTAAGCCCCAGGACCCTAAATGGGGTATATATGCTCTGAGGTTGGAATTTTGCTTTGGGGGCTTACTCATGGGAAGAGTATTCATGTGATTTGGCCAGACATGTGATTTGGAGAGGAGACTCTGGGTAGCCACTGTTAAGGAGCCCCCTTGCTTTGAAAACTGAGATGTTTGTGTTTCTCTCTCTCTGGTAACTATGTATGTATTGCTATGGACAGTTGGAAGCCTTGTCTGCTGATTTGTGTTATTTGCTTGGTTTGTATAATTTCTGCTTGTAATTTCTGTTTTGTATTTTCTCTGAAATTCAGGGTGCTGATTTTTCCCCTGAATTAAGTGAATGATATATGTATGCTTAATTAAAGTGAGATTCTAAACCCCTTAAAGTTTTATTCCTTATAAAAACAAATCCAAGAACCTATGCTAGTAGCCCTTCTGCATGCTGATGTTATCGGTCTTACACAGCAGCTGCTAGCAACATTGTTGTTACAAAGGATAAATGTACTTTCCATGAATAATCTCAATTTTTTTCTAAAGTATGAGGGGAAGGCCATAGCTTACAAGATAGAGGCAGAGAGTGTTATTGGAAGCTTGAGAAGGAAAAAGAGTCTGGAACAGACGCTATGGGATAGAGAACCATTTAGAAGAGAGTATAAGGACTGCCTTATAAGCAGTGAGGAACTAACTGAAATTCAATAAAGATTAGATTTGTAGTGGGGTCCTGTTAGCTTAGTTGTTTTTTTTTTTAAATTTCTTCTAACTCCATTCAGCAATACATAAATAAGAGAGATGTAGGTGGTGGAAGTAAACTAGTATTGAGGTTTGGTAAGAGATGTGCAGTGGCAGGAAAAGAGAACAAGGGAATAAAAAATAAAGAATAACATAGACATTTCATGATTCACCAAGGGACTGAGATCAAGGAAATTTAGACAAAGTAGAGGAGACATCAGGAAAAGTACCTAAGGAATGACCAACCATAATCCCAGAGGAGCATTGACGAATGTTGCAATCCACCTTCTGTCGATAGATTGAACATGCAGAATGAAACATACATTTTATGACATGGCCAATGTGGAAATTGGTTTTGCTCGACTATCCATATTTGCTACAGAGGTTTTCTTTTTCTTTGTAATTAGTGGAAGCAGAAGAGAGGTTGGAGAGAGAAAATATAAATGCCTTTAATTGAAAAAAAAGTTACTTAAAAAAAGTACCAATGTGAGAGGTGGAGGCTTTGGAGATCTTGGTGAGAATGACAAATGAGTTTAGGAGTAGTAAAGCATCAGGAGAAGTGGAATTAAAAAAAGATTAAACTCAGATAAAAGAATTTGGGAGTTCTTAAACTTGAAAGTGAAACATTTGTGGGAGGCAGTAAGAACAAAGAGTTGGTTCCCCTTGTGAGGAGCTCTAATGAAGTGATAGTTGAGTAGATTAATAAACTGGGAAATTAGTATATTGGGGAAAACATCTTAATGTTTGTTGAAGTTACTTAGTATAAAGTTGGGAGTTGAGATGGCTAAAGAAACTGTGACATAATGAGCTGAGAAAGGAGGGACAACACCCTGGGGATCAGTAGATAATTGCCAGTGGGACCTCTGACATTAGGATTTAAATCATAAATCCAAATCTTTCCCCAATGAAAAAAAATTAAATCAATTCAATAACAAAATTATTATACATAGTGATACAAAATACAAAATAGTGATTTGTCACTATCTTTTCATTGGTAAATATTTATACTCCATATGCACAAATCTTGATATTGAACGAAACCTAAATGAATTTAGTTGATTATTCTTCAGTGATTTTCAGAATTAGTAGATTTTTCAATGGAGTCACACTATTGGATGCTGCATTTGGAAATGTTTGTTCTGTTAGGTGAATCTAATTACCAGTTGCAAACTCTGTTTCTATAGTTAGTAAACCACAATTTTCAAATTTGATCAGTCTTTATTCTTCCACACAGAAATATGAGAGATAAGTGATTAATGATTTCTCCCTGGAAAGCTCAGAATTAAATAAAGTCAGAATATATGATGATGAAAAGGGTAATTGCCTACTAACTGGTCCCCCTCACCTGTCTTTGATAAAGGTAAATATTTTGCCAGGTGTGCTTAACAATGACCCAGAAAAATGACTGGGATGTGATACTGAAAATCTTAAACAAAAATGGAGAAAGAAATTGCTCATTCATACTAACTAAATGAGAATAAGAGGAAATCTTCTGAAAAGGAGAGTGATTTACTTCTGATATTTCTTCAAAAGACATTTTCCCTATCCACAGGACTCCCAGTTAACCAAACTCAAGAACATGCAGAGTATTACAGCATGAATCTGCAAAAGGCACCAGATTTAGAGTTACAGGACTGGAGTTCTAAATATGACTTTACCATGTGTGACTTTAGATATGTCGTTTGACATCACTAGACCTTAATTTCTCCATCTAAAAAATGAAAGGATTGGACCTAATGACTTCTATAGTTGCTTTTAAATCTAAATCTATGGCTATGACCTTTGTTGTATTCTCCAAAAATTTGTCCCCACCATCATCCTTTCTCTCCTTCTCCTTACATCTCTTTCTCTGTCTGTCTTTCTCTCTATCTCTGTTTCTGTCTGTCTCTGCATCTCTCTCCTGTGTTTATTTCTCTCTCTTTGTTTATCTCTGTCTCTTTGTCTCTGTCTCTCTGTTTTTGTCTTTCTCTGTCTCCCTCCATCTCTCTCTTTTTGTCTTTCTCTGTCCCTGTCTCTCCCATTCTCTTTCTCTTTTTCTGGCTCCCTCCCTCTCTCTCTCTCTCGCTCTCTCGCTCTCTCTCTCTTTCTCTCTCTCTCTCTCTCTCTCTCTCTCTCTCTCTCTCTCTCACACACACACACACACACACACACACACACACACACACACACACACACACATGAACACCCCTCACTTGGAACTCATTCCTTCCCTACCCTCTACAAACATGTCCTATTCTCCCTCATCTTTTAAAAAAATACTTCACTAGCTCTTTCCATACCTTTAGGCTATTATCCCACATCTTTCCTTCCTTTCACAGCCAGACTTTTATTTTTTTTAAAAATCTTTATATCTCCTTTCAGTTGCTTCTCAACCCTCTGCCATGTGGTTTCCAGCTTTATTACTCAACTAAAGCATCTCTCTCCAGAGTTACTAGTCATCTCTTAATTGCCAAATCTGATGATTTTTTTTCTCAATCCTTCACCTTCTCGCCATTCCTGTAATGTCTGGCTTTTCTTCTGTTGTATACCTCTCCTCTTCAGGTTTTGAGGACATCCCTCTCTTGATTTTTCTCCTACCTATCTAACCAGTCTTTTTCAGTCCCCTTGGCTGGGTCACCATCCATAACATTCCCTATCTTGGCTCTAGGTCCTCTTTTCTTTCTGGTTTGTAACATCTATAGTTCCCGCGGATTCAATGATAGTTTCTTTGCAAATAACTTCTAAATCTATACATACATATCTAATCCCTCTCCTGAGCTCCAGTTCCACATCTCCAATTTCTTATTGGACATTTCAGACTAGATATCATATAGGATTCTCAAAATCAACATATCCAAAACAGAGATTGTATCTTCCCAATTTCTTTACATATTACTCCTGTACTCTTCAGTTAAACTGATCATGGGGAATCTGCAAGTGGGGAGCAATGACTATTCCTTCTTTCAGAAGAAGTATGAGAGAGCAGTCATGAGAGGGAAATTACAGCTAATATTAATGTGGATTATTGAGATTAATTCAAGTGAAGTCAAGTCTTCATGAATACAAGAAGATGGAAGGAGTATGAGAGAAAGAAGTCCAGAATTAATTCATTAGTTCATTATGAACAAGAATGTAAAAGGGCACAGCAGAAGGGTTAGAAAGAGTGATAATAGGATGTGGGAGGACATTTAATGGGCAGTCAAGGTTAAGGAGGATGGAGATAAAAGGAGGTGAGGACTGGAGTCATTTACTCCTAGGTAATTAGAGATTAACACAGAGATTAGGAGAGTAACAGGTAATGGAAATCTGCTAGCTTTGGATGGCAAATGAACTGGAATGCTCACAGTCTTCCTGGCTCAGGTTTAGAATGTCTATGACTTCTCCACCCACTGGGTAAAGTAGTATTGTTATGAGGCAGGGCCTTGTGGATAGGGGAGCTGGAGGGCTTCTCTGTGGGGTGTTTCTGCCTGCTCTTCTTCTTCCTTACTGAATTCTAACAAATTTAGCAATTTACTGATATCGTTATCAGATCTGAGTATGAGATGCATTTTCCAGACTACACAATCCACTTAGCTTTTCTATACCCATTTGATTCTTAATTAAGCAAATACCATTATTATGAAGTGTTTCATATACCAAGCCATTTCCATGTCTCTGAAAATGGCCTATAGCAATTGTGTTTTAACATGAGCATAAGAAATTCTCTTTAATGAATAATCCATTTGCAACTTTAATGAATAATCCATTTTCAGCTTTTACTCATGTAACAATTACTTTCTACAAATGCCTAGTTTTGTGTGGTTTTGCATCGATTGTAAGGAAAAAGAATGCTTCCTCGCTCTTCGGTGGGGAGTATGGAGTAGTGACTAGAACACTGCACTTGGAAGACATAGGTTCCAAAGCTGCCTTACACACTTACTAACTGTGTAGCCCTGGACAAGTCACCTAACTTTTCTGTTCCTCAGTGCCCTCATCAGTTTAAAAAAAGAGGGGGCTGGGACTTGATGGCCTCAAAGTTCCCTTTCATCTCTCCAGGTCTATGATCCTGTTCTTCTGCCATGATGAAGTAATTACCCTCCTATTTACAGAATCATGGAATTCAGAGATTGAATAGACCTTAGAAATCATCTATTATCACCTCATTTTGTAGATAAGTATGCTAAGGTCCAGAAGGATAAGATCACAGAATTTTAAAGCTCCAAGAGTCTTAATTCAAAATCCAAACTACCAAAACTATGATTTTGATTTCCAAATTTTCCAAATTACCACCTAAAAACAAACAAAAAAAAGTGCCAAAACATTTTAAAGTTTGAAGAAAGTTGTGGGGATGAACCTATGTCTCCATATCTCTTGCTCACTACCAACAATCTAATTGATGGTTTTGTCCCTAAGCACGCTGTGATAAGTTGAATAGCTATCAGAGTTTCTTTCTTTCCTCTGAAGCATGGGTTAGGTTAGATTTTCCCCAAAAGGCAACAAAATTGGGACTCAACTAGGCCAGGAATGAGGCAAGGGTCACTTTCAAGTGGCCTTCCTGATGAAGATTCCTATTGCTTCTGGCAAGATTAACATGGTTTTTCTGGTTACCTAACAGAATTACAAGATACATTCTTGTGGGGTAGATACCTTTCAGACTAAGACCTTAGTTAGCACATCCTGACCTACTGACCAAAAGTGTTTCCATATGGAGACAGGGAGGGAGTCATTGTCTGATGTTCATGCTGTTGTATCTTTATTGAATATCATTGATATTTTAAAGCTGACTAAATCTCTTTTTGTTAATTTTTCCATAACCTGTGAGTACCTCATTTTCTTCGAGCATAACACCTAAAGTAATGGAGTTTTTGTGTCAGGCACACCCCCAGTACATACCGAAAAAGATTGGCTCTCTTCTCAACCCAATTCCACCCCACTGTATTACCAAGGAAAGATTCATGACCTTGGAGATGATCATGAACATTCCTCTATAGTTCAGAGTAGCACGCTATAAGAGATTCTCTAGGTAGAAGGCAGATGAAGTATAATTTAGATTTAGACACCAGAGGACCAAATCCCAGAACTAATAACCCAATTTGATACAGCAGCAATTGTATCTCAAAACCAGTAAATCCACCTCAATGTAACAACATTACACTCTCTCTGCAGCTCTGTTGTCTTGGAGTTCTTACTTCTCCTTCAGCTGAATTCTGAATTCACAGTGGCTACCTTCTGGGTATATATACTCTTTTTAGGGCCTGAGGGTTTCACACCCAATCAGTGAAAGAGTGTAGGCCTGGGGCTTAATAATTAGTAAATAAAGATGATGGCTAGAAAGTGGGGACTGGCATGAGGTCCCCACCAAGTCCCTCCAAAAACCTATAAAAAA
>JAQQSZ010004316.1:0-14189 GCA_028646595.1 Phalanger gymnotis | reverse complement strand
AAAAAAAAATGGCCTGCCTTATCTTTCAATGTCTCAGTGTTCTTAGGGTTCACTGGAAGAAATCCCAAAGAGGGTTCAATACCAACAATCCATTCACTTTAAAAAAAACTGATGCTGCCTTTTATTTTAACACTAGTTATTCCATACATACCACCCCCTCCCTCTGAGTTCCTCCTTGCAACAAAGAAAAACAGTTAAGTCCAAACCAAGGAACCCTCAGACCACATCTCACATTGAATGCAGAATTCTACACCTGTTTCCTGAACTGTTTTATAAATGGGAGAAGATTTGTCTTCTACCATCTCTTCACCAGGACCACGAATAGCCAGGACAAGTACTCACGGAGGGATTTCCTTTTAGTGTTCTTTTTATTACATTATTATATTCATTGCACGAACTCTTCTTCTGGTTCTGTTCATGCTGCCTAAATAATGGAGTTTTCCCATGTTTCTCTACTCGTCATATTACTTTACTACAGTGTAATAATGTTCTTTTACTTTCACGTGCCATAACTCGAGCAATTCTCCAATCAATAGGCAAGCAAGTCATTCCGAGTTTTTTCAACAATAACCGCAATGGCTGACATTTACAAAAGGCTTTAATATTTGCAAAACATTTGAAATGATCTCCCATGGGATCCTGACTACAACCCTGCAAGGTAGATGCTATCATCACCATCATCATCATCACCATCATTATCATCATCATTATTATTATTCCATTTGACAAATAAGGAAACTGAAGCTGCGTATTTAATTGACTCCTCCAGCGTCACACAGCTAATAATTGTCTGGGTCAGGATTTGAAAACTTAAGGTCTTCCTGCCTCCAAGTCTAGGGCTGCATCTACCATGCCACTTAACTGCTACATTAGCAATTTTACAGGAAGCTTTGCTTTCTGTCTGTGACCTTCTTGAGGTATTTACTCAGTAGAATTCCATCTCATTTTTCAAGTACATTCTATCTCTTACAACTTAATATCCATGCTGCAGAATAGTATTATCTTTTTTTCCTTTTACATTCACTGCTTGCACTAATCACACTAATTTCATCTAAGTCCTTCAACGTTCAAATGAAGAGAGTCAAGGAAAGAGCTGATACAATTGGAATAATAACCTCCAACCCCCTCCCCCCCCAAAAAACCCACAAAACCCAACAACACAAAAAGTTGTTAAAATGGGGTAGTAAAAATTTTATGTTTCAGTAAGATCACTTTCTACTGAAAATGAGTAAACTACACTTTAATATTAAGAACATCTCTTTAGAAATATTTGAAAATGTTTTTATTAAAGGTTTGGTGAACTGGATACATTTATGGCATCTATTTCTGTCCCTAGCTCATTTGTACTATTCTCATAGGGAAAAATTGCCCCGTTTATGCCCTTTCAATATCAGTAATGTTTTCTTATATGTAGCCCTGAAATGGGAAAAGGGCTAGTTTTAGTCACTCTATTCTTTTCAAGGTACATCAATGTTTTTATAATTCAATAGCTACATAAAATAAGTAGAGAGAGTACCTACCAATTAGGCAGAATTATCTCCACTTGGGTGGACAGGACCCTGTTCAAATACGAAGGGTTTCAAGGACAATGACAAAATGCTAAGTTTAGACTTGAGAGAATTAAGTTCAAGTGGCTATTCTATTTATCAGACTTGGGACACACTGGCTAATGATTGCGGACCTCAGTTTTCTCATAAGTAAAGTGGAGACAACAGTATTTCATAGAGTGGTGGTGAGCATTAAATGAAATAATTTACACAGTTTGCAAACTATACTTGTTACATAAAAGGAAGGTATTGTAAAAGAGGAAAGTGTTTCAGGGACAAGAGAGGAGCTTCTGGGGCTGGTGACTAGCTTGGTGGATGTCAGGGTTCCCAGGGCAGACAGGAGCAAGCGGCCAGAGACTCAGAAAGATACTAGGAGCCCTGGATCAGCAGCCAGCATAAGAAAGGGGAAAGCTGTGATCTACAGTGATTTAGATCCTCATGCTGACAGTCTGGTGCCTGGTTACTAGGAGAGACTGAATAATGAAAATGTGACAGGTACATGCCAAGAGAAGTCATGTGAGGCTCTCCCCTCCTCACCCTCCCCAAGAAGACTTCCACAGAACATGACTGACTGGTTGAGCTGCTCAGAAGGATCACATTGGTCATGAAAGGCAAAACAAATGGAAGAAGACATACTATGCAGACATGGAGGAAGAGGCAGATACTAGTGGAAGGTAAAGTAGGAGAGCGAGGGTTGGAGGTGCAAATAAGCTTGGCAAGAGACATTAAAGGGATATTGTATCTACAGAGAAGAATAAAGCTGGTGCAAAAAAGCAATCTGCAAGGGCAGACTACCCTGGTGGGAAGCTGGCACTCTAGATTATATCTTTTACATGGCCTCTAGAAAGAGTTAGCTGGTGTTAAGACAGGGATGCTGAATTACTATCGAAGTAACAAGGTTCCCATTTTACTATTTGATCCCTCTGTGACCTTGGGCAAGTAATTATGTAAAGTAAGAGGATGCAATCAGACTTCCTCTTCAATAATTTTTTTTAATTCAATACTGTTTTATTTTCAATTCCAATTTCTCTTCCTCTATCTACCTCCTCCTCCACCCATTGAGGAGGCAAAAAATATACGAAGTCATGTAAAACACATTTCTGCAATAGTCGTGTTCCAAAAAATACCAGAAATAAGAAAAATATGCTATAATTTGAACTCTGAGCTCATCAATTCTCTCTCAGGAAGTAGATAGCATTTTTCTTCATGACTCCACGGTTTCTAGGATAATCTCTAACTTCTAAGTTTATGATCCTATGAAAAGAGAAATAAGTTTGGCATGGCAAAAAAAAAAACAATAATATTAAGGCTTGGAGAAAGGGCTTGAAAAAGGAATTGCTGAGCTATGATTTAGAGATGCAAACTCAGCCTTGCTCTTCTCTGATACTGAGAGCCATGTGAACTGCATATATCCTCATAGGGAGTGGTAAAGTATTTCTTGGCTGTCTATGGCCTCAATTCCTTTTCATATTTTTATTGTTTAATACTTTTTTTGACCTGAATGCTTATAGTGGAGCTACTCTATTATAGGCCTTTCTGAGAGAAAAGAACACGCTATACACTGAAGTTCTAGAGATTTCCCTGAAATAGGAACAGAAGCCAGAGATATATTTTTTTTAATGAGAGGTGCCACTAAAATTGTGAGCATCCTTGTTTTAGGAAGGATGTTGTAACATATCAGGATTACACATCTGTTAGTGAATCATAGTCATAAGCTCTCAGAGTAAGAAGGAACCTCAGAGGCCGTCCATTTTAACACATACTCGGACGAGATGCCCTTCTTCAGGATCTCTGACCAATGGTCATTCATCCTCTACTGGAAGACCTTCTGCAAGGGAATCCATTACCTTCTAAGGCATCTCATTCCATTTTTAGAAAGTTCTAAGTGTTAGGAAATTTTTTCTCAATTCAAATAAAAAAAAAGCTACCATACTACAACTTCCATCTGGGACCAAGCAAAATAAACAGGATTCCTGTGCTACCTGACCAGCCTTGAAATACTTGAAGACATCTATCATGTCTCACCCTACTAAGGCTTCCCCAGACTAAATATTTCCAGTTTCCTTAACTAAGCTCTGAATGGCATTTTTAACTGAGCATATATGTTCTTTATGTCCTTTTTCTCTTGCTATATCTCAAATTCAAACTCGGCAAATATAGTCTTCTCACTCCTCTGGTCAGTCTCCTCTGGACAATTTCTAGTTGGTCAATATCCTTCTTAAAAGGTAGTACAATTTAACACTAAATTAAAGAGGTGATCTGACCAGAGGAGAACAGGGGTTCAGATGATCTCCTTCTTTGCTAAGGTCAGGAAAAACCATCAGTCCAAAGCACTACCTTGATATCTGTTTAGTTTGTTCTTTGTTGACCAGAATTGACCTTCAAATAGCAATTTTGTTTAAAAAAAACTTGTCAAACGGAATATTCATTTCAATATTCCTTTATGAAATATATTATTTCTCTTATTTATAGTCACCTCAGGAATGGCTTTTTAAAATCCTCTCTAAAATGGCAAATTAATGGTGGTTAGAAATGCCAACAGTAGTTAGTCAAGTCATACCTCCTCGTAAGCTTTAGAATACACATTGATTCACGGTAATCTTCAACTATTAATACAGTTTTTGATAGTAATCTTCAACTATCAATACAGTGAAATACACAGTGACAGTATAAACAAAAATTATCACTGAAAGTTACCCTAGGCTGTTGAACTTTTAGTCCACATCATCTCCCCACAGGCCCCTTTCCTCTCGCCTTTCCCAGTTCTTTCTGCTGTTAAGAATAATCTTTGCCACTTTTCAGAAATTAGTTTGGGGTTTACAGCCTACTCATAAAATAGAGCATTTTTGCTCCTACCAATTTATACTACATGTCACCCATTCTTCTATGACTATGAGAAAGATTGAGAAGAAAGATTTTAAGTTCAAAATGTTGCAAGATAAGAAAAACAAAGCAGAATACTCCCAATATAACTCAAGAATAAAAACCTACATTTATACAATATTTCTGAAAGCAATTTCCACAAGATGACACTGTTTTAGAATGAAATAAATGGCATATTATTTAACTGGAAGTTTGAATAACAATCACAAGATGTGTAAATCTTACCCTTAGGTTGGATAACAGATCATTTCAAGGAAAGTGATAGAAGGTAAAACCTAAATTATCATTTTAGAAATTTCATTCTTTCAGACAAAAACTTTTCACATGTGAATAAGTTTATCCTATGTCCCCAAACACTGTTGTATTTTTAAAACTAGTTAACTTCAAATTTTTAGAAATGTTTTATTCTAATAAGGGTATAAGCTCTGTTTTTAAAAAATGATTCTGAAACATTGTAGTGTTGGGACTGAATTAATTGCAGAAAAATTTAAGCCCTTTGTTGGTAAAAATTAGCTCCAGAGATATTAATAAGTTTCATTTTTTTAATTTCAAACTTTCAATTTCCAGGTAAGAAGTTTAATGGACAGTTTTCATGGTTAAGAGTAGAGTAAAAGAGTCAAATTTTCTGCTTAGATAATTTTTTTTGGTTTTTCCCTATGTGTGTTTGTATATGCTGTGTACATGTGTAAGTATACTCTTTCAATAGAGACACATCCTGCTTTGCTGTCATAATCTTCCATTGTCCTAGGTATAGTAAGAAACAGTATGGACTAGAAGAGGGAATGCTGGAAATAGAAGTCAGGATTTTTCTTGAAATCCTAGTTCACCCATGTGACACTGGGCACATCTTTCACCCTTCCTGAGACTCAGTTTCCTCAGATTTAAAAAGGGATTGGAATTGGTGATCTCCAAGGTCCATTCTAGCTCTAAATCTAAGACATTCTGATTTGTTGTTATTTGCCACTACAATCTAAAGAAAGAAGGAAAAGCACAAAGGACACTAAGCTCTGTAAGGAAGGACTTCAGCAGCAGACTTGGAAGAGGTTAATTGTAAGCAAAACTACTTAAGCTGGAGACTTAATAGGCAGCAGCATCTAGAAGAAGTTGCAAGGTCATAGTTTGCAAACATCATTTGAAGACTGTAAGTCACATGGCAGCCCACGAAAAGACAACACTTCGAAACAGGAATCTGGGATTAGAAGTAGAATCATAACCTACAGGTAAAACCAGGATTAGATTAACCAGTGACTGAGAACATAACAACTGACTTAAAATTTGAAGGGCATAGAATTATCAAATTCTATGCAAGAAAGAAATAAAAAAGGAAGGGAGACCGGCACATTCTGTTTACCCATCGGATAACAAAAATTCACGTATAATGATGTACTTGACACCCTATCTGCATATTCCAATGAACTTTGAAGCTGGGACCAGTTAAACTGTGAGGGTAGGTTCAACCCTGCCTTGGATTCTAAGACTTTTCCCTCTTTTTTCTTCTTTTCTTGTTTATTGTTGTTTAGTTTTTTAAGTTGTGTCTGATTTTTTTGTGACCTCATTTAGGGTTTTCCTGGCAAAGACACTGGAGTGGTTTGACATTTCTTTTTCCAGTTCATTTTACAGATGAGGAAACTGAGGCAAACGGTTCAGTGACTTACCCAGGTAGTAAGTGTTTGAGGCTGGATTTGAATTAAGGTCTTCCTGACACCAGGCCCACTGGCACTGTGCCAGCTAGCTATCTGAATGTAGTCTCTAATCAGGGTAATAGGAGGCCAGTAGCTGAAAGGTTCCGAATCAAGCCATCCTTAATCCTAGACCAGCTCTGACCTGATCCCTGGTTTTGGGACCTGGCTTCTTGCTTTGTTTGTTGGGAAAAAGCTATTGCCCTATTTAGAGCAACTGGGTTGCTGTCTTGCTATACTGTGCCAGGGTTCATTTACTATGGAACCAGGTGACATTCCTAAGCACCCTCTCCCCAATCTCTCAGCACCTTTAGTCCTGCTTTTGAAAGGCTCATGACTATACTGTTTCTATCTGCTGACTGTCTATACCATTAACCATTAACTGCTGTTTGCTGCCAGACTGGTTTAGAAATAGCATTGGCCACATTGTTGGAGAAGGAAGAGCTCCCTGTTAGCGGAAGTGTAAAAGCAAAGGCTAAAAGAACGTCTTTGAGAGATGTCACTAACAGGTTTTCTTGCATTGTGCAGGAGGTTAGATTAAACCCCAAGACTGAATTAAGGGGTAATTGGAAATTTCTTTGGATTGACCTTGACTGATGCAAATCTTTCTAAAATGTCAACTTTCTTACTTTGGGAAGTGTAGCATATAATGAACATAATCTAATACATCCTATAATGGTTTAAAATGTCATTGCCTTAGGGGCATCATTTCAATAATCAATTTTCATTGTGCAGTACTACAAATATAAAATATTCAATATACTGAGCCAAATTGGTAGTAACCTCAAGAAATGCCTTTCATTTCTAAAAAAAACCTTCTGATAAGAGTCTCTTTGGTGGTTGTTTGCTTCATTTAAGTAAGCTTCATTGCATATAATTAAAAATAGATTAAAAATGGAGTTCCTTAAGTGTAATTAGTCAAAGCAAAGGCAGAGGAAAAAACTTGAAAGTAGGGGGCAGAACCAAGATGGCAGAGTATAGGAAGTACTCAGTTGACCTCTCTCAACATTCCCCTCCAAACAACTTTAAAATAATACCTCAAATCAAAATCTGGAGCCAACAGATTTTGGAGCCAACAAAAAGTCAGGATGAGGCATTCTTCCTGCCCAAAACAACTTAGGAGTTAGGATAAAAGAGATCTGTGACACAAGAGGGGAGGGGAACACAGGGCCAATGTGGATGCAACATCAGTAGTGGAACTCGGTAGTGGCAACAGAAGCAGAGATAATAAGGGGACCTGGCAACTGGTCAGAAAGAAATTATAGGAGACCTGTTTTGGTAGCACTGGGTAAAGGACTAGAAGATATTTGGCAGCTCTATTGCCTGGAATCATGTATGGATCACAGTTTAAGGGCAGTGAAGAACACTTTTGGTTATGGGAGCACACAGTTACTGAAGAACAGGATTGTTTCTGGTCCCAAGGGAGCAAGGACCTTCAGGGGCAGTATTGACTGCAATCTCAGGAGATCAGGGGCCTTATATAGGTAAGGACTAGAGCACAGACAAGGAGAACAGTGACTATACATCTTCCTAAATCATACCACCTTGGAAACAGCTGCAACATTCAAACCCACAGGACTAGCACTGAAAACAGTTTGGTGAAAAAGCCTGAAGCTGGGACAATACTGCTCCCTCTCCCCTTCTCCACTCCAGAAACTGAGTCCAACTTCAACATAAATTCAAAGTCAAGAAATAGGCTGAATAATTAGCAAACAACAACAAAAAAAGAACTTGACAATACAAAAAGCTACTATGGTGACAGGGAAAGATCCCAACTTAGAAGAAGATACTGAAATCAAAACAGCTACAAGCAAAGTCTCAAAAAAAAGTGAATCAGGCACACGCCCAAAAAGAATTCCTGGAAGTGGTAAAAAATTATTTTCAAAATCGGGTAAGAGTGGTAGATAAAAAAGAATTAGTTGGAGTAATATGTGCAAGGGAAGAAAATTATGAAAATAACAGCTTTTTAAAAGAGGCCCAAAGATACTGAAGAAAATGAAACTTTAAAAGAATAGAATTGGCCAACTAGAAAAAGAGGTACGAAACTTCAATGATGAAAATGACTCATTAAAACACAGAATTGGTCAAAAGGAAAAAAAAGAGGTACATAAACTGACTGAAGAAAATAATTCCCTCAAAATTAGGATTGGGCAAGTGGAAGCTAATGACTCCATAAGACATCAAGAAACAATAAAACAAAGTGAAAAAGGATAAAAAAAGAGAAAATATGAAATATATCATTAGAAAACAATTGTCCTGAAAAATAGATAATTTAGGAATTATTGGATTAGTAATAAAAGAAAAAGCCTAGACATAATCTTTCAAGAAATTATCCAAAAATCTACCCTGTTGTCCTAGAACTTGAGGGTAAAAATAGAATTGAAAGAATCCAATGATTCCCACCTGAAAGAGTTCCCAAAATGAAAACTTTGAGGAATATTATAGCAAATTCAAGAGCTCTCAGGGTAAGGAAAAAATAATTTAAGGAATCAGAAAGAACATTTTCAAATATTGTGAAGCAAGGTCAGGATCTCACAAGATTTAGCTAACACTATATTAAAGGAATGGAACAGTTGGACTATGATATTCTGGAAGAGAAAAGTGTTAGGATTACAATCAAGAATAACCTACCCAGCAAAACTGAGTATAATCCTTCAAGGGAAAAAATGGAAATTTAATGCAATAGAGGACTTTCAATTTTTCCTGAAAAAAGGAACAGAGCTGAATAGAAAATTTGACTTTCATATGCAAGACTAAACAGAAGCAGAAAAAGGCAAAAATGAAAGACAGAACATAGGGCCTCAATAAAGTTAAACTGTTTGCATTTCTATATAGGAAGATGATAAATTTGGCAGCTAGAAGGATTATAAATAGACAGATGATGTGGAAATGATTATGCTCAGATGATGTAAAAATGGATAAATGATAAAGAAGAATGCCCTGAAAAAAGGAAGAAAGGAGAGATGAATGGGGAAAATTATTTCACGTGAAAGAGGCACACAAAGAAGAGCTTTTACAATGGAGGGGAAATGAGGAGGAGCATGCTTGAACCTCAGTCTCATCTAAAGTAATTCAAAGAGGGAAAATATACATACACATACAATCAATTAGGTATTGAAATCTATCTTACTCAAAAAGGAAGCAGAAAGAGAAAGGATAACATAAGGGGTGGGGGCAAGTGATGAAAGGAAGGGCAAATAAAAGGAAGGCAATGATCGGAAGCAAAGAAGGATAAACAGAAGAAAATAAGATGGATGGAAACACACAGTAATTATAACTGTGAATGTTACTGTTATGAACTCACCCATAAAACAGAAACAAATAGCAGAATGGATTAGAAACCAGAATTCAAAAATATGTTTCAAGAAACACACTTGAAACAAAAAGACATAAAGAGAATTAAAATAAGGGGATAAAGCAGAATCTATATGCTTCAGCTGAAGTAAAAAAAGGCAGGGGTAGAAATCATGATTTTAGACAAAGCAAAAGCAAAAATAGACCTAATTAAAAGAGAAAAGCAAGGGAACAACATTTTACTAAAAGGCACAATAAAAAATGCTGTAATATCAATGTTAAACGTATGTGTACCAAGTGGCACAGAATCAAAATTCTCAAAGGAAAAGTAAAATGAATTATAGGAGGAAATATATGATAAAACTATACTAGTGGGGACTTCAACTTTCCCCTCTCAGAGCTAGATAGATCTAATCATAAAATAAATAAGAGAAGTTAAGGAGATGAACATAATCTAGAAAAGTTAGATAGAACAGAGATCAAGAGACTAATATAATCCTAAAGAATGGGTGGTTCAAAAAATGAATGATAGAAACAATCAATAATTTCACTGAAAAGAATGACTGAGACTACATTGAGATAATATATCAAAATTTGTGGGATAAAGCCAAAGCAGTATGTAAGGAAATTGGTCATGCAACTAAAAATACTTAAAAGAATAAATTAAAAATCCTAAATTCAACACCAAAATGGTGTTGAATTCCCAACCATTTGGGAATACAATTTGGAACTATGTTCAAAGGGCTATAAAATAGTACATATCTTTTGAACCAGTAATACCATTACTAGGTCTGTATTGCAAAGAGATAAAAGAAAAAAGGGGAAAAAGGCCCATTTCTGAAAATCAAAGGGGACATTAATAAATTTGAAAGTAAAAACAAAAAGACATGTCAAAAACTATTAAACTAAAAAATATAACTTGGAGCTAGTTTTATGAAAAAAACACTAAAACAGATAAATTATTGGTTAATTTAATTTTAAAAAGAAAAAAGAAAAGCAAATTACCAGCATCAATGATTAAAAGGGTCAATATTCCACCAATGCAGATGAAATTAAAGCAAATATTAGGAGTTATTTTGCCAATTATATGCCAGTAAGACTGACAAAAATTTTAGTGAAATAGTTGAATATTTAAAAAAAATAAACTGCTCAGATAAACAGAAGAGTAAACAGAACACTTAAATTACCCTATCTTAGGAAAAGAAATCAAACAAGCCATCAGTCAGCTTTCCAAGAAAAAATCCCAAGGACCAGGTGGATTTATGAGTGAATTCTACCAAACATTTAAGGAAAAATTAATTCTAACACTACATAAACTATTTGAAAAAATAGGTAAAGGCATCCAACCAAATTCCTCTTATGACACAAATATAGTTTGGATACCTAAACCAGGGAGAGCAAAAACAGAGAAAGAAAACTATAAACCAATTTCCTTAACAAATATTGATGCAGAAATTTTAAATAAAACGCTTGCAGAGAAATTACAACAAAAATATCAGAGATCATTCACAATGACCAGTTTGGATTTACACCAGGAATGGAGGGCCAGTTCAGCTTTAGGGAAATTCTAAGCGTAACTGACAATATCAGTAACAAAAGCAACAAAAATCATATGATTATTTCAGTAGATGCAGAAAAAGCCTTTGACAAAATACAGCACCCATTCCCTATTAAAAATACTAGAAACCACAGGAATAAATGGAGGTTTTCTTAAAATAAGCAGTATCTACCTAAATCCAAGAGCAAACATTATCTGTAATGGGGATAAACTTGAAGCGTTCCAGTAAGATCAGGAGTGAAATAAAGATTTCTTTTATTACTACTATAATTCAATATTGCACTAGAAAATGATAGCTATAGCAATAAGACAAGAAAAAGAAATTGGAAGATTTAAAATAGGAAGTGAGCAAATACAACTATTATTTTTTGCAGATGTTATAATAATATGCCCAGAGAGCCCTAGAGGATCAACTAAAAATTTGTTGAAACAATTAACAACTTTAGCAAAGTTGCGAGATATAAAATAAACCTACATAAATCACAAGCATTTCTATACACTAGTATTACTATATTTTTATACACTGAAAAAAATCAACAGGAAAACAAACAGAAAAAGAAATTTCATTTAAAATAATTTCAGACAACATAAAATAACTGGGACTCTACCTGCCAAGACAAGCCCAGGGACTATATGAACACAATTATGAAACGTTCTTTACACAGATAAAGACAGATTTAAACAACTGGAGAAATATTAATTGCTCATTGGCAGGCTAAGCCAATATAATAAAAATGTTAGTTTTACCTGTCAATTTACTTATTCAATGCCATATTTATCATACTATCAAAGATTTATTTTATGGAGCTAGAAAAACAATAATAAAATTCATCTGGAAGAAGAAAATGCCAACAATATCAAGGGGGTCAATGAAAAGAATGTGAAAGAAGGTGGCCTAGAAGTACCAGATTTCAAAATATATTACAAAGCAGTAATCATTGAAACAGTCTCATACTAAGAAATATAGTGGTGGATCAGTGGAATAGAATAATTACACAATACACAGTAGAAAATGACCACAGCAATCTAAGTTTTAGAGTAAGATTTTATCATTTGATAAAAATTTCTGGGAAAACTGGGAAGCAGTTTGGAAGAAACTATACATAGATCATCTTATACTATATATTGAGATTAGATTGAAATAGATAAATGATTTAGACATAAAGGGTGATATCATAAGCACATTAAGGGAGCATGGAAAAAATGTATCTGTCCAATTTATGGATAAAGGAAGAGTTTATGAGCAAACATGAGAAAAAGAGTGTCATGGGAAGTAAAATCGATAATTTTGCACAAATAAAACTAATGCAGACAAAATTAGAAAGAAAATAGGAAATTGGGGAAAATACATAGCAAATTTCTTAGATAAAAGTTTCTTTCTCAAACATATAGAGAACTTAGCAAAGCTCATAAAAATAAGAGCCATTCCCCAATTGATAAATGGTCAAAGGATATGCAGAGGTAGTTTTCTGAAAAAGAAATCAAAGCTATCAAGAATCACATGAAAAAAAACATTCTAAATCACTACTAATTAGAGAACTGCAAATTAAAACAATTCTGAGACACCACTTCACACCTATTAAATTAGCTAACCCAACAAAAAAGGAAAACGACAAAGGTTGGAGGGGATGTGGAAAGCCTGGGATACTAATGCACTGTTAGTGGAGTTGTGAAGTAGTCCAACCATTTGGGAATACAATTTGGAATTATGTTCAAAGGGCTATAAAATAGTACATATCCTTTGATCCAGTAATACCACTACTAGGTCTGTATTACAAAGATATTAGAAAAAAAAGGAAAAGGGCCCATTTATACAAAAAAATATTTGTAACATCTTTTTTATGATGTCAAAGAACTGGAAATTGAGGGGATGTTGCTATAAGTAATGGTGAACAGAATGGTTTCAGAAAAAAACTGGGAAGACTAATATGAAATAATACAAAGTAAAGTGAGCAGAACCAGAACACTGAACACAGTAACATTAATATTGCAAGGATGGTCAACTATGAAAGACTTAGCTACACTGATCCAAGACAGTTTCAAAGGACCAATGATGAAAAATACTATCCACCTCCAGAGAGAGAACTGATGAACTTTGAGTACAGATTGAACCATACTTTTTTAAAACTTTCTTTATTCTTACCTGAGTGTTTTCTCTTGCAATATGAATAATACAGAAATATATTTTGCATAAATACATGATCACATGTATGATCAATATCTATTGCTTGCCTTCACAAAGGGTAGAAGAGGGAAGGCAAAGGGAGAATGTGGAATCCAAAATTTTAAATAATGAATGTTAAAATATTTCACATATAATTGGGAAATATTTATATATATATGTATACATATATAAATATATACATATATATACATGTACATACACATATACAAAAGAAAGCGATATTGTAATAAGTCCTCATCTATCTAGAACTTCTAGGCAATAACTCATTCTCCTGACAGTTAAGTATTTACTTCATTAAAAAAACAAACAGCCAAGATGGCAGCTGGAAAGCAGGGACTAGCGTGAGCTCCCTGCCAAGTCCCTCCAAAAACCTATAAAAAATAGCTCTGAACCAATTCTAGAACTGCAGAACCCACAAAACAGCAGAGGGAACTCCTGCCCAGGACAGCCTGGATGGTCTCTAGGTAAGGTCTATTCCTCACAGAGCTTGGAGCGGAGCGGAGCAGAGCAGAGCCCAGTGTGGGTGGCAGGGACCAACCAGAACAGGAGCCGGGCGGAGCGTGCCCTAGTGCCCTGAATCAGTGAGCTGTGGCAGTTGCTAGATTCTCAACTCACAAACACTAAAGACAACAGAGAAAGTTAGTGGGAAAAGCTGCTGGGGATAGGGAGTTTGCGGTTCAGCCACAGCCCCGGGCGCAGCGGAGGTGGGGCAGCTACAGAACTACAGCTGCAGTTGCTTCTGGCCCCTGGCCCACTTGGTGGGAGGAATTAAGTGGCGGATCAGAGCAGGAGTGCAGAGCCTGCTGAAGATCTAAGTCCAGTGAAGGTTAGGGGTTCTTGGGGAAGTAGGAGTGCTGGTGTGGCAGAGCTGGCGTATCCCCCCAAGCTTGGAACAAAGAACTCTGTATTCTACAAGCAGTCATACACCACTAAAAAACTCAAGGGTCAAGTAAGTTGGCTGGGAACATGGCCAGGCAGTGAAAACGCACCCAGATTCAGTCTCAGACTCTGGAATCCTTCTTTGGTGACAAAGAAGACCAAAA
>JAQQSZ010004315.1:0-14189 GCA_028646595.1 Phalanger gymnotis | reverse complement strand
ACCACTCAATTCCTCCCACCAGTGGGCCTGGGGCCAGAAGCAACTGCAGCTGTTGTTCTAAAGCTGCCCCTGAGTGGTGGCCAAACTGCAAACTCTATCCCAGTCCCCAGCAGCTTCTCCCAGTAACCTGCTCTGTTGTCCTTGGTGTTTGTGGGTTGAGAAGTCTGGTAACTGCCACAGCTCACTGATTGAAGGCATTAGGGCACGCTCCACCCGGCTCCCAGTCTGGTTGGTCCATGCTGCCCACGCTGGGCTCTGCTCTGCTCAGCTCTGATCCCAGCTCTGTGCGGCATAGGCCTTACCCAGAGACCATCCAGGCTGTCCTGGTCTAGAGCCCTGCTTCCCTCTGCTACCCTGTGGGTTCTGCAGTTCTAGAATTGATTCAGAGCCATTTTTTATAGGTTTTTGGAGGGACTTGGCGGGGAGCTCATGCTAGTCCCTGCTTTCCAGCCGCCATCTTGGCTCTGCCCCCAACACTTGGGATTAAATCTTACATCTGATACTAATTAGTTGTATGGTCCTGGACAAATGTTTTAAGCTTTCTGAGCCTCAATTTCTTCAACTTTAAAATGGGGACAATATTAACACTTACTTCACAGGGATATTGTGAAGCTCACTATTTTTATATGATTCATTCATTCAACAAATGAGAGGTTTTCTTCTCCAAATTTTCCCAATGATAAAACGAGCATCGGTATTCTAAAATGATCAGGGACACCCATCTGTGGGAAACAAATGTATATTTAAAATAGGAATTACTCATCTTCTGATGTTATCACGATGGGAGGGACAAGAGAGTTGGGCTGTGGATCAGGTACTCAGAAGCTGGAGAACAGCATCAGCCTCGCTCTCACACTAACGATGCCTTTATAGCATAAATATATAGAAGGAAGACAGATCCAACTCCTCTGGGCTGGTCCTTCTAAAGCAGCCAGTATCCTCTCTCTGGCCATGGAATTATTTCTGTTGACTGCAGGGAGAAGAAAGCTGGGAAAGAACTCTTTGGAACAGCATAGTGCAGTTCTGGGGCATTTTGTGGGCATATATGATGGTCTGTGACTATGTTTATATGTTTTCCTGTATTATGCATGTGTGTGTGTGTGTGCGCGCGCACACACATGTCCATTTGTGCATTGCTTTTCAGCTTTCTTTTTCTCTTGGGCGTGCCTTTATTAGTGGTTATAAAACTCTGGAAATTTTTAATGACATTTTCATGATGATGAAATATATTTTCATCTGATTTTCTCATTGATGGAAAAGGAACAATTTTATTTTCTATGATTAGAGATTGGTAGTTGCCATTATTATGTAACTTTGTCCTTATTAACTAAAATTAGGGTGTGAATGACTGCCCTCCAGTTCCTTCTTTAGCCTATCGAGAAAGGGACAATATACTATAAGTAGTCTGAAGAGTTGTGTTTTGAGCACAGGGGTTGGGATGTGTGTTTTTCTTACCAAAATGAAAACCAGCCAAAATATAATCAAAATATAAAAATGTATTAATGATCCCACAATGAGCAGAAGAATATAGCTTTATCTGTTTAAATGAACTATTTTGAAGTAATGAGACAAGTAGAGGACTGGCGAATTTCAGGAAATTCAATAAGCAGAGCAAAATCCATAGAATAAATCACTTCTGTTAACATTATCAGTCAGTCTTATCCACTTGTAGAAAGTAGAATGGAATATAGACATGTCAGAAAAAAATATGTTCATGTGAATGTGTTTTTGTGTATGAGCACATTAAGTCATGGGAGTAATTTTAAAGGGGAGGAGAAACCTACAACCCACACTCCCAACCCATGTACGTCTCTGATGTATGATAGATAGATATATTGTTTATATCATTCATGTTGTGCTTTTAAGAAGGCTCCAAATTATTTAATTCATCATTCCATTGAGTCTCACAACTTGATGAAATACATATATATATGTACATGTGTATATAAATATATTTAAATTCCTATTTCATGGATTAAGAAGCTAAGGCTCAGAAAGGTGTAGCAATTTGTCAAAGGTCACATGGCCAATGAAGTGATGAACACATTACTCTAAATACTTGTTCATGGAATCATATCTCTGGAATGGAAGGAACATATAGGGAAGCTGTAGCATAACTCGCTCACGTTATAGATAAGCAAACTGAGGATCAGAGAAGCTTGCTCTTCTCTAAGATTACAGAACTATAAATACGGGAGTCAGGATTCAAACCTTGATTCCAAATGCAGCACACTTCCACAGAACTGCTCTCTCTAAATCCATGGCTCCTTCAAGTTATGAAACCGAAATTGATTGCATCAATTTGATCATTTCACTGCCAATTTACAAATGATTCCTCATATCTAGGGGATTAAACCCTTTTTTTATTGTGGGAAGATCTCAGGTAACTATGAATATTCAAGTTTAATTAATCTGGTATTCCTGAGGATGGGAAAGATACTCCGAACGAGGTAAAGTGGTGCTCCTTTCCATTGTTTCTCAAATGGCAAGTAGGTAGCATTCTTCTGGGCCCTAATGGAAGAAAAAATAGAAAAAAGAGAGTTAGAACAAAAAAGCCTAAAATATCAACTCTGACATTCTGCATAAGATTGTGGGGAAAAATTGACATCACCTGGCAAGTGTGAGTGTATGAATTTCATTTGACATTAGGCATAGGACCAGAAAGAGACCCATTTATATGAATGTAAATATGAGGATATAAGTACATGATGAAGACACTTTTGACATGTGTATAATGGGAGTACATGGAGTATGCACAAAATAGGATTTTTGCATATGCATTCTAAATTATTCATATATAATGGGAAACATTTTTGGTAGAGTTACAGGAATACATCAAGGAGTTTAAAAATGAAAACTTTTCTTTTCCCATTTCGATCAGTTTATCATGACAGCCAAAGTAATGGAGTCAAAAACTTGATCAGATGCATGTAGGCTGAATACTCATGAAGTCCATCGTCTTGGCGTCCCAGAGGATTTAATGCCATTTCAATCGGAAAATTGCCCCCAGTCAAATGCAGTAATAAATTGGAGAAATCATTTCCAGCCTTTTCTTCTCCAGGGATAAGCCTGAATACGTTGGGAAGTGAAAAATAGAAATCATAATGAAATAGATGACACTCAGTCATCTACCTAGAACTTTGCTTATGATGTAGCAGAAAAAGAAGACCTTGTCTTGAAACAGCACATAAAAATTAGTGAGTGACACAACTTTTGGTAATGGTTTTGTGGAATAAGCTAGAAAAAAGGTTTCTAACGAAGGGTATATTCAAATGCTTTACAAGTTAAGGTTAATATTGGATTTTCAAAATATAAATCTATACTAAATTAAGTCAATATGCTTTTACTCAGAGGTTCTTTTTTGAGACAACCATTCCAAGTAAAATAAACAATACTAACTTAATAATTTTAATAGTTCCTATCCTTACATCTGTAACTCATTTTTTTTTCCTTTTTCAGACTGGGCTCAACCTGTCCCCACTAGTTTTCTAGATAAAGAATGGGTGATAAATTTATCTCAACAGCTATAAAATTCCTTCTCTGAAAGGCGCTGTAAACATATTTGTTCAGCATCACTTTGTTTATGGTTTTAGAAATACTTTGTGAATCCAGGTTCTACAAAGAGGCTGGGCCAAAATAGTTTATTTCTGGACAGTTTGTCAGCAGAGAATAGCAAGAGAAGTCTCTGAGAAATGGAGAAGGATGGTACAACAGAGCACTAGGAAGCCAGGAATATTATTCATGGCATGTAGCATCAAATCAACAAGTCTTTACAGTGTTCCTGCAATAGAAATACTACCTTACTTTATTATACATGGAATTACAGTTTGCAATTTTTTGTTGGTGTGCATTAGTCTATCTGATCCTCATTTTAAAAGAACAAAAATAAAGCCTTCTGGGCACCAGGAAACGTTAGGGATAATTTATAGAAAGATCCAAACAATTTTAACAGATGGTTTGCAAACTACTCTAGTTGAGTCATCATTTACACAAATGAGATTCCATTAAGTGTAGTTTTCAAAACAACTGCCTGTGGTTGTTTGGCAGATATAATTATCCACATCATTTATAAAGGGAGGGAATGAGGCTCAGAGACGTTAACTGACTTTCCCAAGTTTATTCAGCTATTAAGAACAAGAGTCAGAGCTAGAGCCTTGATCTTCTGATTAGAATCCCTGACATGTGTGCATGTGTATGTGTGTGTGTGTGTGTGTGTGTAGACACAATATATCAACCACTTTTGATGGCATACACAACATTCTGCCTTACTGTTCTTCTACCTGTATTTTACATTCATTAGAATGAGTATAAATGGCAACTGTTCTCTTTTTTTGGCCAGAAACTCTGAGAGTCCTCCTCTCCCAGACAATTGTCTATGTGGTGGTAAACTGGGCTCTCTTTTGTCTCAATTCTGACTAGTCTTTAGTCATTTAATGGGTGTGGCCTCAGACTAAACTGAGACAAGGGAAAGACCTTAATTTAGAAAAGGCCAAGGTCATCTACTATATGGGACCATCTATAACTGTAGGAGAGAGTGAGGCACAGCTCTACCTCACTTAAATCCAATTCAAATGCAAGTCAAAACATCACCATCCTGACGTCATTGGTCCTCTTAGAGAATGAAGGAATGACAACAAGAAGTAAGGGGATGTATTTTATTAGCTGTTTTCTAGGATAATTGTTGCATCTTCGATTGTTCAGATTTCTTTTCTTTTAGTGTTTTTTCTTTTTTTAACATTGAGGTAATCACTGTATATGCTTTTTTTCTTTTGGTTCTGCTTATTTGACTCCAGAGTAGAACATAAAAATCTTCCCATACTGTTTTTTTCTCATATTTTTCAGATGCATACTGGCTGCCTAGAGATAGCTAGATAACACAGTGAATAGAATGTTCTCTGTGGAGAAAAGAAAATCTAATTTCAAATCCAACACAGACGCTCACTAGCTGTATGACCCTGGAAAAGTCACTTAACCTGTCTGCCTCAATTTCCTCAATTATAAATTAGACATAATAATAGCACCTATGTACCTCATAGGCATGTTGCAAGGATCAAATAAGATGACAATTGCAAAGTGCTTAGCACCATGCCTAACATATAGCAGGCATTTAATAAATGCTTGTCCCTCCCCCCATTTATTACTGAATATTCAATTATATTCATATAGCATAGATTTTGGACAATAGATTCCACACAGTCACCCATTTTTCCCCAGTCTTTTTTGTTTTGTTTTCTTGTTTTTGTTTTTTGGAAGGGAGAAAGGAAGGCAATTGGGGTTAAGTGACTTGTCCAAGGTCACACAGCTAGTAAGGGTGTCAGGTGTCTGAGGCTGGATTTGAACAGAGGTCCTCCTGACTCTAGGGCCGGTGTTCTCCTCACTGCGCCACCTAGCTGCCCCTTTTTCCCAGTCTTTTGCTATTACAAACAATACTATCAAAAGCTTAGGATATATATGACTTTGCTTCAGCATTTTACTTAGCTAAGTGTGCCTGTTAGTAGGCTCACTGAATCAAAAGTCTGGGCAGTTTGTTCATTTTTCTTACATAATTCTGAGTGAAGGTCAGAATGGTTGGGTTACTTTTCAGTTCTGCAACATATAAGGATGTTTGTCTTATCATAGCTGCTCCAACACTTAGTATTACTATATTTCATTTTTGTCTTCTTTGCAAAATTGAAAATTGTGAAGACTCAGAATTCTTTTTGATAATATTCTCCTTATGATTTTTGATTAGGAGTATAATTGCAAATAATCCTTTAGAGTTTGCACAATTGCTCTTTTGAGAACTGTTTATGTTCTTTGACAACTTATCTATTTGATAATGTCTCTTGGTTTTATATATGTGTATCAGTGTGTAGTGCTGGATTTGGAGTCAGAGGAGCTGGATTTAAATCTCAGCTTCCCTATTTCTGAGCTCTGTGAGCTTGATCAAGTCACTTAACCACTCTCAGTCACAGTTTTCTCATATATAAAATTAAAAGATGCACCATAAAGTCTCTCGACAGCTAGATCTATAATCTCTTTTCTATAATCTTTTTCCTGTGAGGTTTTTATGCCACACGTTAACAATAAAACAATGCAAATATATCCCCATACTATATTTTCTCCAATTTTTATTCATTAATTTACTCATTAAAAAACTTTTAAATAGTTAAAATTGTCTATTTTGTCTTTAAAAAGAAATATGTAACCATTTTAGGTTAAGAATTTTATTTTGTTCATGATGTCACTGTTTTTATTGAGACTGAATGTACAGTTTCAGCTTAGTTGTGATGTATGATAAAAGATATTGATCTAAATCTAATATTTGCTAAAATTCTTTCTGAATGGTCACCCCAGCAGTTCTGAAATAGGAAATCCTTCCTTCAGTAATCTATGTTTTGGGGTTTAACACTGGGCATCTGTTTTCTATTCATTGTGTCTTGCTCATTTGGTGTTTCCCTCTGACAGGCTTTTTTTTTTTTATTAATTCTTTTCACCAATGCAAAATAGTTTTAAAATCATTCCCTTAAAATAGAATTTGAAATCTGGTAATTCTATATCCCTTTAATTGTTTTCTGATTTTCCTTGAGATTTTGGACATTATGTTCTCCCAAATGTTTTTGGCTTGGCTAGTTCTACAAAATAATATCTAGGTAATCGGTATACCACTAGATCTTGAAATTAATATATGTGTATATATTGGCACGACCTAACCTTGAGCACTGACCATATAGCCTTGATTATTTCCCCTTTATTTCTATAAAGTGTTTTATAGTCCTATTGATTTAAACTTTGCATAATTTTAATATTTTTCATATTCTTACTCGTTGGAATGGAATTTCTCTTCTTTCTCCATACCATCACCTGTCTAGAGCTGAAAGAAATCTCAGTTGTCCATCTAACATAGTCCCATTGATGAGGTCAGGGAACCATATGTTTTTAGGGGTGCTCAAGACCCCAAAATACCAACATGCTTGGTCCTGCTTAAATGAATTTGACTTAAGCCTTCTCAGCCAAAGAGAAAAACAAAGTTTATTATTACAGATTCACCATAATAGGTAGTCTTAAGAGGTCTCACTATTTGTGATGCTCATTTTCACAAGCGAGCCAGATTCAATCTGAGGTACATTGAATCTGAGCCCCTTCATGGAGGTAAGATGATACTCATATACAAAAAGATTGTGGGAGGGATCTAGGATGGTCCTGGGGTGATGGGAGGAGGGGTTTAGGGAGGTTTTCAAGAGTAGTCTAAGGAAGGGCTGGATGGGACTGGGGTGAGGTCAGACTCCAGGAACCAAGAGAATGGGATTAAGGGTGGGAAGCAGCTGAAGGCTACCTGGAGATAACAGACAGTGTAGGGCTAGGCTAATGTAAGGGTAACAGATTTGGGCATAAATATTTTGATAGGATCAAGGGTGAGAAGAGGCTGGACAATGGAAGGCTAGGATAGGTTAAGAGTAACCTAGCCTAGAGATTTGGGGCTAGTCATAATGAAAGGTTTATGGCCTCAGGCAAATGCCTCATCAAGTGGGAAGATTCAAGGGGGCTCCCACAGTCTAAACCCCATCACCATCACTTTCCAGATGAGAAAACTGAGACTCAGGGAGGCTAGTGCCCTGCATGAGATCACATAGGCAGAGGGAGTTTTTGAACTAAAGTCCTTTAACTCCAAAGCCAGGGCTCTTTTCATTGTCATTTCTGTTTTTCCTTTGTATTGTGTGATTTTAGTGGATTTACTTCAGATCCTGCTTTTTTTACTTGACCTATTTATGGTCTCAATTTCATAACTGATTCTCTGTGCTTTCACACCTATAAACCATCATGCTATCTCAAAAAGGGGAAGACTTTGTCCCTTTTTCTTCTAATATTTAAACCTCGAAATGTTTCCCATCTCACTGCTTTATCAAATATTTCAAAAACCACGTCAAATAATAGAGGTGAGCTGTGACTGCCTCGTTTCACCAATTTTCACTAGGAAAGTTTCTAGTGTGATTTTGATCATAGAATAAAATAACTTTTTAAAATGATTTTTAATGGAGCCTCTTTCTGGGCTACAGCGACTGTCTCCAAGGTCCCTTCCAGATCTAAATCTGTGATATTATAATTAAGCTACCTATTTTGCCATGGTTATACTAAGCAACTTCCTCACATAGAATTACTTTCTGGATATATTGCTACTCTCTTGAACAACAGTGACAGGTATCCTATTTAGGAATGCCTAGATTTCTAAACAATCATCTCTAAATCTTTCTTTCTGGGGTCTCAGGGTATATGGTTAATCTCAGGGCCCTGAAAAATGACTGAGGTAGTCAATGCTTTGAGCATAGTCATTGAATATTTGTTGACCGGATTAATGAATTAAAGAAGATGCTGGCTTTGCCTCTGCTATCTTTTGATCTCAGTGGCAAAAGAGAGTCCTTTGAGAATTTCTTTGGGGTCACTTGTTCTAAGAAGAATGCTTCAGCGGGCATATGTCCTCTGAATATGAGATTGCAGCGTAGTTAATTGACTCAAAAATTCATAAGGTCCTTCAGAAGACTTTCTTTGAAGAGGGATGAAGAAATTTGATAGATGAAATTACTTTTATATACAGAGGCAAATATTTTATTTCATATTCTTATACTGTCCTTTTGGGTGCTCAAGGAATATTAACCAGATTACTGGTATTATAAGAGAGAATAACATCAAATAATCCAATTTGCTTAAAATATCCTGTGGTTAGGCCCAAACATTACACTAGTATTTGCACATACTTGGACATTGCCCAAGAATTTTATGACTTATAAGGTCCCCAATACTATTTTTGATTCCAGAATTCTATGTTTTTTTATCAATTAATTCTCGCAGTTTTCAAAGAGATTTTCTATTTGGGGTTTCACACGATTTGTGAAGGTAAATTTACACTGGAAAGTCTAAAGCCACTCTTTTTTTCCCTATGGCTCGTGAATTGATTGCATTCAAATAATTAAGTTTTTAATGTGTTTCAATAGCCCTGTGAAGTGGAGGGGGTGGGGTAGATATAAACAGATTATAATTTTTTGTGACTTATAAAATATACTTGTCTCAAACACATAAACCCATGTTACACGAAGTCAATAATAGACCTATCTAAGAGTCTATCGATGTCAGTTTCCAAAGAATTGAAAGCCAACAATGCAATGGAATTCAAAAGTATAAAAAAGTACTTATTAAACATTTATTATGTACCCAGTACTGTCCTAAGCCCTCGGGGAGCTCATAGTTTAGGCAAGAGAGACAACACACAGGTGGTGTGTGGACAGAAAGGGACATTTTGGTCTAGAAAGTTAAAGATGATCAAGTGAGGTGATGATGGTCAGGGAGGGGGGCGCTTGAGGGCTTTTTAGTGAGGCTGTTAGAAGACGGCATATGACTAGGTCCTGATAGGGGCCCAAATGAGGCAGTAATGGATTAGTTCAGTGGGGTCCCAAGGAAAACAATCTGGGGATAAAAGAGTTAAATCCTTCAGAGTGTGGTCTTTCATCTTGACAGTAAGGAAGCTGAAGGAAGACGGGCAGGGAGCAGGGAACATAGTCCAATGGACCAAAAGTCATCCTCAGAAGTTAGGAGGGCCAGGGTTCAAGTCTTGACTCTGATAACATGCTATGGAACCCTGGCCAAGTTGTTTCACTTCTCAGTGCTTTAGGAAACCCTCCAAGACTGTAAGTTTTACAGAAACTACCAACTTCCAGTAGTGGAGGGTATTCCTCGTGTGGGAATTTCTGATATCCATGAAATCATAGCTCCAGGTATACATGATAAAATGAACTTTTGTTTCATAGAAATTTTTTCTAAAAATTTTTTTAAAGTATCTCAAAAGTTTCCCCTTTGTACGTGTATGGAGGTTTGACTTGCAAGAATGTGATTCCACTTTAGGATTTTCCTGATGTTTTGTACCTTTTAAGTTTCCATATTTGATGGCACAGGGATTTCTGAAGTAGGTCTGCAGTAATAAAGTTTAGTTGTATTGAACGCCTGCACCTCTCTTCCCACTTACCAAGAATGAAGACATATTGTGGTGACAATTACAGGATGCCATTAAAGACGAAAAACTATAGAGAGTGCAACTGTACTCGATATACTCAAAGAAACAACTGAATACACCCTTGGTTCTAGAAACTGAGGAGATTTGTATGTAGAATGTTTATTCTGGAATATATTACATTGTTTGAAGTCTGCTGGCTTCGAAAATGAGGTTTCTATACAGATAAAGTTTGGTTTTCTCTAGGAGAAATTAAGGTAGAGTAGACTGCATACAAGATGATGTGACCCTGGTAGTCTGGCTTCATTAAACATATACACAAATATATACGTGCATATATACATGCATACATACAAATCCACATGCATGTACAAACATAACTACACATCCATATAAAGTATACATGCATACATAGAAATATATGTAAGTGTGTATATGTGAGTATATACGTATATATACATATGTGCTCATGTGTGTGTACAGCAGAGTAAAGTCCATTACCATCACCAACCCTTCTTCATGTGTGATGACAAAGGCATTGGATTAACTTTTAACACTATTCAAAGCATCCTTCTACTTCAGCTTGTTGATACTTCCTCCAATGATACGAAGATCACCGTTCAAGAATTTAATGTTTGTATTTAGGAAAAGTGTGATTAAGCACTTGCCTTCAATCCGTAGTATTAAAAAAATCACCTGTGTTGTCTAAGATCTGTAGTTTATCTCTGCGATTCTATAATCTATAACAACACTCTCTAAGAGCAGTACTTTTATCTCTACAGTAATCATAAAAAATGTTAAATGGGCAGTGGTTAACAGTTTTGACGAGTCTCTGGAGGCTCTTTGTCATATTCTGGATATATAATCTGGCATGCATATCCCCTTAGTTATTATGGCAGATCACATTATAACATCCTTGAAACCTGTCAACAAAAAGTAACTCATCACCACTACCTACCGCTTCATCTTTTGAAAACCACTAGATGACCTCCCTTCCCTCATAATGCACCTCTTAATAACTAGCGCTTACATAGAGTTTAAGGTTTGCAGTGTACTTTACGTATGTTCTCTCATTTGTTGTTCACAACAAACTTGTGATGTAAGTGCTATTATTAGCCCTACATTTCAGATAAGAAAACTGAGGCCAGGGTGACACAGGTAGTAAGCATCTAAGGCAGGAATTGAGCACAGGTGTTCCAGACCCAAAGTCCAAATTTCTATGCCAGTGGTTAGAGTTAATTATGTGAAATCCTAATTAATCTGAATATTGCTTATTTGTACATATATTTTTGTGTTGTATCTCCCACTATATTGTAAGCTCTTGTAACAGCAAGCACCCTAGCATACCCAAGATGGCCTGCTAGCACAGGTTCTTAGATCTACTTTTCTAGGAAAGATTTCTCAAAAAGAGGTTAACAATGCTACTTTTAATTATACTCACTAGTTCAGGGGAAGGGTCAGCACCCTGAATGTCAGAGAAAACACAAGCATTAGCATAAAGCATAAAGACCAACACACAGGGATCTTAACTGCCTGAACCAAAGCAATATTTCTATACACTTTACATACAGCACTGGACTGAGAGAGCCTTTACATTTGAGCAGTGGGGGAGCTCTGAACATATGGCTGCTCCGAGTCTGAACATGGAATCAAAAGATCCTTCTCATAAGAGAACTCCCAAAGCAAAATCTCACTTAAGAGTATATATACACTTCTGGCTTAATATGCTCAGAGTCAGAAGGCATCACAACCCTCAGTGCCTAATTAGCTTAGGACCAACAGGTGTGAAAATCTTCCTACAAGCAAGCCTCCCCTAAGCAAGCTCCTCCAGCAATGGGTTCCACATGTGGCCTATTACGGCCTATCCCATTAACATCATAGCTCCTCAAAGACAGAGCCTGTCTTCTGTTGCCCCTTTTACCCCCAGTGCTTAGCATAGTAGCTGATATACACAGGAGATGCTTTATAAATGTTTATTGATTTACCTCACACCTTGGATTAAATATGGATGAAAAGATCAGAAAAGGAACTACTTAAGCTATTAAAATTATTCACAAACTTTCATAATGAATTTGTCTCTCACAAACGTTTTCTTTTATGGGTCATGTCATAAAATGGTCCTCTTGTTGGCCATACTGAATTCAGTACACTTGGTAATTCTTCACTTGAAGCTGGATCCAGTAGCCTGGAATTGATTCTATCATTTAAAATACTGTGATGGAGGCTACACAGTATAACCAGGCAAAGGGACCCACGACTACGTGTGATGTCCAACAATCTTTGGTTAAGAATGTATCTTGACTTTAAGGAATGATTTTAGGGGAAAGCAAACAAAGCAGTGAATCAACATTTATGTAATATCTATGATGTGCAAAGCACTGTTGCTATGTACTGGAAAGGTACAAATTTTAGTTGATGCAGTCCTTGCCCTCAAAGTGGGGTAAACAAATGAGATTTATTGGCTGTGATACACTACATCTCAAGGTAATCATTTGAAGTATTGTTTGTTCCTTTTCATAGTCAATGGACTCAGATACACAATGTGGAGACTGTGTGTCAATGGAAAATATGACAATGGGTCCTTATTTACTTTAATTTAAGCTAGAGAATTTGGGAATATATACTGGCACCATCATTTCACATTTCCCTTAAGCAAATGGCTAGATAGAAAAATATGGGTTTCCCGCCCCGCCCCCACCCCACCCCACCCCATATAGATTACCAATAATGTCTTAAAGCATATTGTTCAAAGAGTCTACAGTGAGGAAAGAACTAAAGAGAGAATCAGAAGACCTGGGTTTGAATCTAGGTTCTGCCACTCATTCTGCTTTTGAGTGAACATAAAGAAATCTCTTTGAATTCTTTTAGACTATATTGTCCTTATTTGTAAAATAGATATAATAGTTCTTGTACTATCTGCTTAAAACTTTTAAAAAATTATTTGTTCATCTACTCTATCTATCTAAATATCTACCCCTCTATTTAAAGGCTTAGTCTCTCCATCTTACACAGGCTAGAAATGTGGGGTGGGGGGGATAAAGTATTCAGAAGCTTGTTTCTGTTACTGATCGGCATAGGAGCCCTTTCCATTTCTGACCTGGGCTGGTTTGTGCTCAGAGTTATGTAGCTCAAGAGATTCATCACGCTCAGCCTCCCAGGGAGCTGAAGTTACAAGCATGTGCTCAGTTTTTGTTTCTGGAAAGAACTTTGAAAAACGAAACATGTAATATAATATGTGTGACTTATTCTGTGAGGGTTACTCTGAAATAATACAGAGAATTTAATTCCTTTAAATTCCCATGGTTTGTGAATTTTAATTTCTGGAGCTAATGTGGAAGTAATCTTGAGTTTTACATGAATAGAGTTCCCCCATATTACTTGTCCTTTTCTCATTACATGAAAACTAGCACTTTTATTAATATATGACTGACATTCCTGAATTTTGGACACATGGATAAGTAGAATGAGTAATATTTAGTATTGTTATGTCTTGAAACAGGAAATTTTAAAGCATGGTTTATTAAACCACCTTTTTGTGTCATAAGCCCCTTTGGTAGTGTAGTGAAGCCTATAGCATCTTTCTCAGAATAATATTTTTAAAGTATTTTTTTTTTGTTTTTTTGGTAGGGCAATTGGGGTTAAGTGACTTGCCCAAGGTCACATAGCTAGTACATGTGTTAAGTGTCTGAGGCCGGATTTGAACTCTGGTCCTCCTGACTCCAGGGCTGGTGCTCTACTCACTGCGCCACCTAGCTGCTCCAATACTGTAAAATTTATAAAATAAATTACGTAGTATTTCAAAGGAAACCTATTACATTTAAATACAGTAACATACACAAATACATATATTTTACCTAGGTTAAGAATCCTTCTTTAAGAAATTAATTATAGGAATTACTTTAAAAGATATATTATGCACAGTTTTTGCAACTGTCAGGTGCCCTGTGTAAAGAGGAGTAATGTTAGACCCACTACGGTAAGGTCAAGGCACAAAGCAATATCCATAATTTTCATAAATGTTGTGTATGATGCCTGCATAAGTATCCCTATTTTTTTTAAAGAAAAAAAAAGCTCAAAGTCAATAGAAGCAAGACTACTTGTATGGAAAATATGTTCCATATTTATGTCAACTGAGAGTGACTACAGCACACTGATTATTTAATATGGCCTTACAAAACGAGGTCAAAATTGAAATTGCATGAAAAATCAT